>JAFREQ010000070.1:5235000-5389762 GCA_025331565.1 Holacanthus passer | reverse complement strand
CCTAACCCTAACCCCCTAACCCTAACCCTAACCCTAACCCTAACCCTAACCCCTAACCCTAACCCTAACCCTAACCCTAACCCCAACCAGGACTATAACTCTAACCCTAACCTCACAGATCTATGCCTAAACCCAACCACAAATCTAATTCCATTTTAAGCCTAACCTCTAACCTCAATCAGGACAAATAATCCTAAACTTAACCTCATAAATTTATGCCTAAACCCAACCACAAATTTAATTCCATTCTAAGTCTAACCTCTAACCCCAATCAGGACTATAACTCTAAACTTAACCTCATAAATTTATGCCTAAACCCAACCATATTCATCATTTAAATACTTACCTTTTTTATCTATGTACTATTCAAAACAATTTTTCTTTAAAAACAAATTTATATTTAAAATACTTACCTTTCTGTATAACACCTAGAACAGGTTGCTCTAAAAATAAGTTCATGTTCAGAAACAAGTTCATATTTGAAACACTTACCTTTTTCTATATTCCTTAAAAACAAGTTCATATTTAAAATACTTACCTTCTTTATATATACATTCCTGAAAAACAAGTTCACACATAAAAAACAGGTTCATGTGAAAAAACAAGTGTATATGGAAAATACTTACCTGTGGATATAACACCTAAAATACTTACCTTTTTATATAACACATAAAAACCAGTTCATATTTTTTAGAAGCCTATACTTACCTTAAAAAAGCAGTTATACTTACCTGTTAAACAAAGAACAAAAAAAAGTGGAAAAGAAAAAAAGAATAAAAACAAGTTCATATATTTTTTATAAACCTATATACTTACCTTTAAAAACAGTTTTATACTTACCTTAAAAAAGACAAAAAAAAGGAGAAAAAGAAAAAGTAAAAAACAAGTAGTGTTAGTAGGAGGGCGGAGCTTCGCTCTCATTTCAGCTCAGACCTGCAGAGAGACAACATCTCTCTGCAAGAGCAGGAGGGCGGAGCTATTCACTCTCATTTCTGCTCTGACCTGCAAAGAGGAAACATCTCTCCACAGAGGCAGAGCTTGTTTTAGTGTGCCACTTACCTGAAGAAGACCCGCACAGGGTTGAAACGTTGTTCAGTGGCATACATTTGACTGCAGCTTCATTTTTTTCTTTCCAATTCTTTGGAAAGTATTTTTAGTTCATTTTCTTTTCATTTTTGACAGAAGCTTCCTAATACAGGAGGACACTTTCAGTTACAGTTTTCTTAAGAACAAAAATAGATTTTATTTGATCTTTTTAGCAGAAAGAAACACTTTTAGTTGTTTTAGTCACATAACCTCTATATTAGAGGACACCCTTGGTTGTTTGCTAAAAAAGAAAAAAAAGAACAAATAAGAAACAGGACCTGCCAGTAAGATGGCAGATGAGGGGTGGACGACGGTGCGCTACGGCAGGAGAAAAGCCTGGCGCGCCCGTCAGTATGAAACCCAGGGGGATTTCGTGCACGAACGTTCAACAGGGTGGAAGGCCCGTGCACCAGCCTCCTCCTTTCGGAGGGGGAATTCATTCCCCTATCCTAACCCCCTGTCCTCAACCCTAACCCTAACCCCAAGGAACCCTATCTCAATCCAACCCCATATACAAATTCTAAAACATTTTAGTATATGCTCAAACCCAAGATTTATCCTAACCCTAACCTCTCAGTCAGTAAATGCAAACTTAATCCCTTTCTAGTCCTAATCCTAACTCAGATTGCGATTCCAATCCTATTCTAACCATAACCAAGACTATGTTTCTAAATCTAACTTCACCACCATAATCCTAATTTCAACCACAAACATAGTCTTACTCTAATTTCAATTCTAAATCCCATGCTAAAGCAAATTCCACTCTAACCCCAACCAGGACTATAACTCTAACCCTAACCTCACAGATTTATGCCTAAACCCAACCACAACTTTAATTTCAATTCTAAATCCCATGCTAAAGCAAAATCCACTCTAACCCCAACCAGGACTATAACTCTAACCCTAACCTCACAGATTTTTTCTTTAAAAACAAATTAATATTTAAAATACTTACCTTTCTGTATAACACCTAGAACAGGTTGCTCTAAAAATAAGTTCATGTTCAGAAACAAGTTCATATTTGAAACACTTACCTTTTTCTATATTCCTTAAAAACAAGTTCATATTTGAAACACTTACCTTTTTCTATATTCCTTAAAAACAAGTTCATATTTAAAATACTTACCTTCTTTATATATACATTCCTGAAAAACAAGTTCACACATAAAAAACAGGTTCATGGAAAAAACAAGTGCATATGGAAAATACTTACCTGTGGATATAACACCTACAATACTTACCTCTTTATATAACACATAAAAACCAGTTCATATTTTTCAGAAGCCTATACTTACCTTAAAAAAGCAGTTATACTTACCTGTTAAACAAAGAACAAAAAAAAGTAGAAAAGAAAAAAAGAATAAAAACAAGTTCATATTTTTTATAAACCTATATACTTACCTTTAAAAACAGTTTTATACTTACCTTAATAAAGACAAAAAAAAGGAGAAAAATAAAAAATAAAAAAACAAGTAGTGTTAGTAGGAGGGCGGAGCTTCGCTCTCATTTCAGCTCAGACCTGCAGAGAGACAACATCTCTCTGCAAGAGCAGGAGGGCGGAGCTATTCACTCTCATTTCTGCTCTGACCTGCAAAGAGGAAACATCTCTCCACAGAGGCAGAGCTTGTTTTAGTGTGCCACTTCCCTATTCCTTATCCTAATCCTAACCACTTCCCCGTCCCTTATCCTAACCCTAACCACTTCCCTATCCCTTACTCTAACCCCAACCAGGGGATAGAAAATTAAAATTTAATTAATTTAAATTCAAAACAATTAGAATAAATGGGAGGACAAAAACATTGTACAGAAAATTATAGTAGGGTTAAAAAAATCTTATTTTATTAAAAAATTATTTTTTGAGTAATAGAAGAACTTAATTGATGAAAAAGTTATTTTTAGAACAAGATCCAATTGTATCCTTGATTAAAATATGATTATATAGTCTTGCAGGGTGTGTATAGTATTCAAATTAAGGCTTAAAAATAAGTTCTTGATGTTGTTTCAAATAATGTTTTAAATTAAAATTTATAGTGGTTCTTAATGTTTTTTCACAATTAGTTTATTCACTTTTTAAAAATAAGAGCAAGTTAAGTTTAAAAGATGTTGAGTGATCTTAAGTTTCATTTTAGCTCTTAAGTTTCGTTTTTGACAGGGGGCGGAGCTTGCCAGGGGGAAGCTTATAAAAGGAAGCTCACTGTGCAGAGGAGCTCATTTCTGCCCTGTCTTTGGAGGAGGAAACACCTCATTGATTTGAAGCAGCTTAAGTGCTATTTTTTGTTTCTTTTCTGCGTGCCCTGGCCTGAAGAAGACCCTAAAGGGTCGAAACGTCGCAGAGGGCACATTTTTCATTTTATTAAAAACAAAAAATACAAAAAAATTAAAAAAGAAGAAAACAATTCAAAAAAATAAGAAAAGACAAAAACCAATAAAAAAAGAAGAAGCACACAACAGGGATTTTCTTTTTGAATCCTTTATTTAAGTTATTACAGAGTTTTTAGTGGTTTCTTTTTAGTTTTTTTATAAAAACCACTTTTTTAGTTGTTTATTATTTTATTTTTTTTTATTTTTTTTCCAGAGATTAAAAATTAAAAACACTCTCAAAACAAATCTCAAACATGGCTTTTGCCGGTGAGGAGGAGGGATGGGAACTGGTTCGCCGTGGGAGATGGGGTCGCTCCCGTGGACCAGCCTTTCAGCCACGACCCCAACCCCAGGGCCGGAGTTGGTCATTTGGGGACAGAGGGGGGACGGGTGCCGGAAGGAGGGCCCGAGCGTTTCCCGCTCCTCAAAAGAGGAGTAGGGCTGACCTTTTCCTAACCTCCCAGCGCAGCCCAACAATACAATAAAAACGGCGCAACTCTCCAGGAGCAAGCTAATGTTTCAGTAAGTTAAACAAAAAACAAAAAAAGACCGTCTGGCCAGTTAACGCTTTCACCGTATAAGCTAGCTAACGTGACCTGCAACATTAATGGCTGCAGAGATCCGTAAAAGCTCTCGCGGATACGTTTTTGTCAAATTCCTCTCAGGCAAAAAGTGAAAGAAATCCACACAGATGCAACAAAAATGAACACAAACACAAGACAAAGCCTTGTATAAGGAACCGAAAAGTACAACTGATAATTCACGGAGCTAGCGAGTCGCTGACGAGTCAGAAATGCGAGTGCTGTGTTCGCGGTTGTCCGGTTTGCGATGACGTGACTGCCCATTCGAAGCGGGAACGTTGAACTCTCTTGATCCTCATTGGATAAAATAATCAGCCCACCTGTGAAAGAAAAAAAAAAAAGATAAAACTTAGTTGATGAAAATAAAAATCCTATGGTAGGTCATTATGAGTTAAAAGTCATAATATGAGATGAGATAAGAAGTCATAGATGTGATATAAAAGAGATCTTTATGAGATATACTATACACACACACACACACACACATATCTTGTGTGTCTGTAAGATAAAAAAGGGAAAACACAGTAGTTCACTGTACTATTTACAGTACTATAGGTGGCTATTGTGATTTTTTTACAGTAATGCTTTGACTACTGTGATTTTCTACTGTAATACTTAGACTACTGTGATTTTGTCATGTGGACAAGGTTTTATTTTAAACTTTACAACATTCTACTGTAAAAATCATACACAGTACTGTTACTGTGTTTAATACACTAAATAACTGTAGATTTCACAGCCATTTCTTACAGTGTAACCGTGGCACATGTATCCTGATCACAGGATTTTAAATAATGATATATAATTTAAAAGCATGTGATCAAGATACAAGCCATAGGCATGGCACAATGTGTATCACAACCCTTTAAATGCATTTTAAATAAAGATATATACTTATATAATATAAGCTTGTTTGTTGAACATCTGCCTGAAACACTGAGACTGAACCAGACTGAATGTGTAAAGTAAAACTAGGACTAGGAGCTCAAAGGGGGGGGACAAACCTCCATAGAGTTGCAGAGTTGGATACAATTCTCTCTGGCTTCATAATGACCAGTGACACTTAAAAATTACACAAAGACATTTGACACATTTTAGTGTTACTGTGAATCATCCAGAAGTCAATATTAATCAGTACTTAGAGTTGCAGGTTCCTAAAAGAAAGTGTAAATAAAAGAAAGTTGCTCCCTTTCTCTGCAGATGTTGGGACACTGACAGAAGTGACAAACAGCTCACGTCTGGTCTCATGAGAGTGAGGTTAGTAGTTTTTCTTTTTTTCTTTTTTTTTCAGGAAATGGTGAGGTTGCAGCAGTTATAGTGTGAGAGACAGCTGGTTTGAAGGAACCACGTGATGAATCATACTTCCTTGAACAGTCAGGCCTCAACTGTCTGCATCTCTTCTTTGTGATCAGTGACACAAAGAGATGGCGGGTACAAGGTAAGAGCTCATTAAATGATCTGTCAGCTCTGTCGTGATTTCTGAGTTAAAATTTCTGTTGTCTTGGTGATTGGTGTGTGTGTTGGCATCTGTGTGCAGGTTCCTCCACGTCATTACATTTGTTTGGTTGAATTTACTTTTCCGTAGGCCTGGACTCAAGATGCGGGATGGATTAAATACAAACGGGTTGAATTTTTCTCAATAGATGCCTCTAAATGATCTGAATGTTTTCACTTGTATATATTTTAGACACACTAGTATCATGGGTCAAAAGTGAAGCTACATCTACTAGGTAGTGGTGACAACTAAACAGTTTACATCTTGTTGTTCGCACAATGTCAGATGGTGGTAATAAGACCTCATGCATGACTGAAGCTTCAGCTTCCGTATGCAGGGTTTCAGTTTGTTTCCTGTCACTGAAGCTTTAGTTTTCATTGCGTTAGTTCAGGGATATAGTTCGCATTTTAGAAGGGGTTTAGATATGTGATGACAGCAGCTGTACTGTTGTATAATTATCTGAGAATGGAAGGAGAGTAATGACCATTAATTAAGAGACTGTTTTAAACTCAATCTTTGCTGCAGCCTGTACGACAACTGAGAACACTCATCTTCATCTTCATTGGTATCATTATTTAGCTGTCCCTCTGTGGACAAGCTAACAAATATCAGTGAGCATTATATCTCTTTGTGTATCAGTGCTGTCTGTATGAAAGAATGCTGAACCAACATTGACTAACAGATACCAAAAACATTTGAACAGTTGCAATACTGTTTCCAGGCCTGGAATAGGCCTCAAGTTTAATGTAGGACCTGCCCTCAAACAAAATCTGTAAAACATATTCTACTCTCCTTTTAGCTTAGCTTTTCCTTGTTGTCAACTGACAGAAAGACAAGTGTTGTGTAACCACAGTGAGGCAATCACAGCTGCAAACAGGAACACAAAGAAGAAAAAGTCAAACAGTTCTCAGACTCCTCTGCATCCAGCTTTACAGGAATGTTCACCCATATAATTTCAACAAAAATATAACAAATTAAAGACAGAAAAATTTTCACTAAGTGGTGTTTTGAGTGAGCAGTTAATTTGATCCCTGGAGGCTGGTGTCTGGGCAACACAAATATACATTTAAAATCCATTTTAAAGTCCTAGTCTGCCTTTTTTTTTTTTTTTTTTTTTGCATATTCTACCATCCATAACTAACATGTATATGAACCTTTTACAAACTTTACTGATATATATATAGGAAATATTGCTAATTTTGATTTAGTTGTTGTCCACTGTTACTGCCACTGTTAAAGGGACACTAGTGAGTACACTAAATGTACACTATATATGTATAGATATATATTAATAGTATATCTGTATATATATGCAGTATATATGTATTTATATATAGTATATATGTACAGTATAAATCACCAGTCAAAAAAAGTTTGGATAGCCACCACCATTCACTTTGCTGACAGCTTTGCACACTCTTGGCATTCTCTCCACCAGCTTAATGAGGTTGTCACCTGGTTTTCAGTTAACATGTGTGCCTCGTCAAATTTAATTAGTGGAATTTCTTTTCTTCTTAATATGTTTGAGACCATCAGTTGTGTTTTGCAGAGGTAGTGTTGGTACGCCGTAAATATCCCTAAAGAGAAACCACAGTCCATCATTACTTTAAGACACAAAATTTTAATGCATCTTCAAGTGCAGTCACAAAAACCATCAAAGGCTCTGATGAAACTGGTTCTGATGAGGACCAACCAAGGAAAGAAGACCATGGGTTTCCTCTGCTGCAGAGGAGAAGTTCATTACAGTTGCCTCAGAAATCACCAATTAGCAGCACCTCAGATTAGACTACACATAAAAGTTTCACACTTCATTGTGTGAGTCTGCCTTCAGAAAACTGCTCAGGCCAAGGAACACAAGGAATGGACATGGGACCAGTGGAAATCTGGACATTGGTCTGATGAGTCCAGATTTTTGGTTCCAGCCAAAGTAAGCGTCTTTGTGAGACCAGACAAGGTGAACAACGGTATCTGCATGGAAGATCATGCCAACAATGTACAAAACTTTCTTAAAAACTTATGTCTTCAGTATTAATCTACAATGTAGAAAATAATAAATATAAATAAAAACCATTGGTTGAGAAGGTGTGTCAAAACTTTTGACTGGTACTGTATATGTATAGGTTAATGTATTAATTCTGTATGTACACTAGACATGTAAGTATAAGAAGAATTTGAATTATTAAGGAGAGGAAGAAGAAGAAGAAGAAACTTTATTTATACAGCACTTTTAAAAAATTAAGTTACATGGTTGGTGAGGAGATCAGAAAAATCTTAAAATCAATTCTAAAACTTACTGGTAGCATATACTATATACATGTATAGTTTATTTGTATTGTATACAGACAGTACGTGGTTCATACAAAATATATATCTTTACACAAATACTGTACATGTATTCTATGGATATATAGGTGTACACACTTTACGTGTGTACTCTATAAATACTTGTACACATGTGCTGTAAAAATTACAATACAGATGTATATACTTTTTCTTCAACCAATTCCAAAGATGTTGAGTTTCTGTGTAAAACCTAAATAAAACCAGAACTCAGTCATTCACAATCAAACTGTGTTTCCTGACAACAGTTTTCTGAAGTTGTTCCTGAGTCCATGTATTAATCCCCTTTATACAGCCATGTGTTTGACAAAGTGTTGAACCTCTCTCCATCCTCGCTTGTGAACAACTGAGTCTTTCCAGGATGAACCTTTCAGACCCAATCGTGATCCTATCACCTGTTACCAATCAACCTGTTTACCTGTGAACTGATCCAAACAGGTGTTTTTGGATCAGTCCACAACTTTCATAGTCTTTTGTTGATCCTGTCCCAACTTGTTTGAAATGTCAAATGAGATCAAACATTAAATATATTGTATTTGTAGAGGCAGGGATATGTTTTCTCACTGGTCACCAGGGCTAGTGGGTATGTTTGGATGTGTGTGTGGGCAGAGTGTGTGTGTGTGTGTGTGTGTGTCACTGTAGCTGAATGATTGCCCAACAGATATCACCTGCACCTACCTGTGAATTTGTTTGTTTGGTACAGAGAGAGGGAGAGGGAGGGTGCCCATATTTCTGTTGACCGTTAAAGCTATTTTCCATCATAGTCTAGTCCTACAAGTCCATCATTGCATAAATGTCCAAATGTATGTTTTTACCGAGAGGGTTAAAATAAACACCCTCAAACTGCAGTAATGGCGTCATGTTTCCTCCATGGACATGTGTCAGACAGAGCCCCGCTTTCTCCTCTCAGTGACTAACCTAGTTTTGATAGTCACACTGCAGTATTTGTACTGAGTTCATGTCGAAAAGGATTAGACAATGATCACATTCTGTTTTATTGATGTTTTACAGAGTACCAACCTTTTAAAACCACATTTGCATTTCATTCCATCAGTCTTTACATCGATATAAATGTTTGTACCTCACAAAAAGACCCAGTAAATATGAAAAAGTAGTGAAAACTAAAGTTCGCCAATTTTGCCAAAAGATTTGTTGTCACATTTCATGTCACAGCACTAATTTGATGAACACTGGATCATATGAGCAGACATTCCCTTTAAATGACTGAAGTGTTTGTGAACTCACAGGATCACGAACCTGCAGAGTTCCGCCAAGCCGCCGCCGCCGCTAGTTCCACCTCCGCAGCGTGGCACAACGGTGCACATGCGCACTAAGAGCTCCCAGAGCTCTGGAGATCGCCTGAGTCAGTCCAAGTCCATGGTGCTGCAGGAGTCCGACCTTCCTCCAAAACCTGTAGGTAGACTCAAGAAGCTGCGCCCTGCAGTGGAGCCGCTCAGTTTCTCAAACTGTTTCTCTGTGTTTAGATCTCTCGACATCGCAGGAATCAGTCTCAACACAACATCCTGACAGCAGAGGGAGCAGCGGATGTTTGTGAGGTGAAAACAAGAATCAACATGTCAACACAAAAATCAAAAAACAGTGTAAAAGCTACAACACATCTGCATGCTGTCAGCTCACTCCTGTCTGAAGCCTACATTATTTTACTCGTTTTCAGTAGATGAAGTTTTGTCAAGAGGTTTTCAGAAAAAAATTTAACTTCAACTTCAAATGGAAATGTGAAGTTTTACATTTATTTTCATGGGCTGGCAACAATTAACTTGTGTAATCACAACAGTCTTCACAGATTGAACAACATTAAAATAATAGTTATATATAATAAATACATTATAATAATAAATAATAATTAACCTCTTCTTCCTCCTCTACTACACTCCATTCTGTATTCTGTTGCATCATGTTTTATTCTCTTAGTTTATCTTTAGTATTTGCATAAAATAAAAATGTCAAAACATTCACACATATGAATTTAGCGAGTCAAAAAGTTTCTCATTTAAAATTTTCTGGAAACACCAAGAACCCTTTTCTGTTTCAAAATGTAAAAAATGAACATTTGAATAATTAAAAATGTAATATAATGCTAATTTTCTATTTTTGTTCTAATGGTGTGTGTGTGTGTGTGTGTGTGTGTTTTTTCAGGTGGAGTTGAAAGGTGAACACCTGAATGTGGCTAAAATCTCAGAGGGCGGTAAGAAGCAGAGGAAGAACTGGACTTTGATGTGGAGTGTGCTGACCTCCGACCAGCTGCTGTTTTATAAAGAGAGACAACAAGAAACTTGTCAGGTATGAAAATAATTTTATCTCTTTTTAACCTCTGCTTTATGCCTGTTCTTCACTTCAGAAAGAAAGACAACAAGCACAGTGGCGCCATCAAGGGGGTACATGGCCACCCCTGAAATTTCATTGGCCACCCCATATCTGATAGGTAATTGATTCATGAATGGAACTCTGACGCCAAAGTGTCAGTGAATGCAACTGCATTTTCCAAGTGTAAATGTGAAAGCAGCAATAAATGATGCGTCACTTGAGACCACAGGAGAAAAAGAAACAAAAACAAACAGTGAACTGAAGAAACAGAGAAACACTAGAGAGTCAAGTTAAAGGTAAGTAAGTCACTATATTCTTACTAAAATTAAAATACGTATCTTCAGTAAACTGTTTTGATAGTGTGGAATCACCCACCTTACATTAGTTAGCATCCAGCTGGCCAATTTTAATTGTTGATTAATTAAGTTAATTTATTGTTGTGGAGATAGCTTCATAGTCACTGTGCAGTTAATGTCAGTTCAGAGGATGAAGAGAAAGTCAACAGCCCTTCTTTCGTTAGCCACTGAGCGTGTCAGAATAGAGCCATACCATCACAGCAGTGGAAAGGGACAGGCAGCTTCAAGATTAGGGCTGTTGGCAACAGTACTCTGCCTCACACGGGGCACCATTATGTTGGGGATCAACTTAATGGGCAGTTTGGCTATTGATAATAATTAATAATTATCAGAAATAGTTATTAATTATATTAAATAATAGGATCTGATATACATCAGACCACCTCGGGGCACCACCCTCAACAGTACACTGCCTCACACAGGGCACTGTTATATTGGGGAAATGAGCCGCTTCGTTGTTACAGTTTCATTAGATGAAGGATTTCTGAGTTCTTGGCAGAGTAGATGTTGGTATTATTCACTCTTGTACAACATTAAAGACGTGTGTGTGTGTGTGTGTGTGTGTGTGTGTGTGAGTGAGTAAAGCAAGATGGCTGGCTCAGAAGGTGTCAGGCCACATGACACATTGTTGCTGGGGGGGAGTGTGTTCTTTGTTACAGCCCATGTGCCTAGGTGTTATGTGTGTAAGCTAGAGGGTGCCAGGTTAGTAAAGAGAAGTTTAGTATGCAAACCCTGTGTCTAACATCAGTTTACAGTTTGGTTCACTAATCCTACTATCATCACAGCAATGAAGCTCAATCACAAATTGAATCGCCACATGTTCATGAAAGTCAAACGGTCTTGTGCTTAGCCGCGTTTAGCTTAGCTTGTCTAACTATCTATGCCCAGTGTAGTTACCAGTCCTTCTATGAAGAGGAAGCTTGTTAGCTCGGGATCCTGCGGTTGAAGAAGATCCGAGCTGAGAAGGTTGTGGCCGCTGGTTGTCCAGGTCGGAGGAAGCTGGTTGCTCTTTGGTTAACAGTTAGCAGCTCCGTGCTGACTGGCCGTGTTGCTCCTTCGTTGGAATCAGCAAGCAGGCTTGTGTTGCAGCTGCTGGTGGGAGAACCTTCCTTGTAGGTTCTTTCCTTGATTCTTGGTAGGTGTGACCGCCGTGAGCAGGCCACACTGAGAGCTGGTTTCTGCTCCCTTGTTGGAGCTGAGAGGAGAAGCTGCTGCCTCCTTGGCAGAGCTGGAGAGAAGAGGTCTGGCCTCTTCGGCAGACTGGAGAGAAGAGAGGGTAGCTCCTGCCTCCTTGCAGGGCTGAAGAGAAGAGAATGAGTTTCGGCTGGAGTTAACACCTAGTTGTTAACGGGAAGACTGTGGGGGCCGGGCTCCTTTGCACCCCCCCATGAGACATGAGACAGACCCTGACTGGAATGTCTTATCTCATCTGGTCTTTTACGTCAGACAACGAACAAACTCATCTGTGGACTTCCAGTGGTCCCAACAGGGCAAACTGATGAAGTTCAGGCAGCAGCAGCAGACAGAACTCCCCATCCTGCTCCTGGACCACCAGGTAAAGTTGTGATGGTGTGCCTCTGATGAAATGGCTGGATAGAGTAATATAATCTGGAGAGTTATGATGATGATAGTTATGAGACATGACCTACTCATATGAAGACCTTTTTTCATGTTAGGTAGTTGAGTTTGAACAATCTGAATATCACTTTGTGTAGGCAAATATTACAATTGTAATCAGTAAATACTATGTAGGGGGGCTATCTACTCATTTTATTATTGTTCTTAACATTTTCAAACCAGAATAACCGATTTTTCCTCTTGTTTCATCCTAGGGAATCGAAGATGGGGCTTCATGAAGGAGTGGTACCGCACCCATAAATGGCTTGAATACTCAAAGATTAAAGACTCTGCTTACCGTTATGTTTGCTGACACTTCAGTCTCCCCTGCTCAGGAGATTCAGTATTTACATCTGAAGAGGGGAAAAATGCCACCTATAAAATATGGGGGATTTAGTGTATCCATGATTCTGCTTTTTTGTAATGTTTTTCAGTTTTATACATAGCCTATGTTTACAAAGAGGCACAGCAACAGCTCAATAAAGCTGTATTGAAAATACTTGGAGGCTTCTGTGTGGTGTTTCTAAAGTTGAGCAGTCATTCCCCATAAATATGGTCTTCTTTACAGTTAACGTGCTCCTTCAAATTAAAGCTGTATATTTGTCTTCTCAAGAAAAAGGACAACTGGTCTCTGAATAGTTTTCAGCCTAAATCATATAACAGCATAACAGAATCTGTGAAATTCAGTTATGGATTTTGGTTTTGGTGTGCCACCCCAAGATTTTCAGTTGCCCCATCTGGTCACCCCTATGAAAAATTTCTGAGGGCGCCACTGAACAAGCAGTGTCAAGACACTGACCACTGAACCCCAAATTGCCCCTATGGTCAGACCAGGACCTGACGTGATAGCTGCCTGCCGTCCGTGTGTGTGAATGAGCTGCAAAAAAATTGTTAAAGGCTTTGGATGAAAATGTCTGATGAAATTAATTTAAAATTCATTTACCATTTTACAATTATTGTATTATACTGTTGGGAAAGACAGAAAAAATGTTATATAATAATACATGATAAATGCATATTGTCCCCACTGGGATTTAATTACATTTTTTGCAGTATTAACAAGGTCATAAATTGAACTTTAACTTTTCATCTATTTTATCTTTCTTTATGGCTGGTGTGACCTTTTACCTCATTTCCACCCTCTTTGTGTTCAGAAACAAGGAAGTAAGACAGATGTCGTTCAGCTGTGTGGAGCTGTTATCCAGTGGACAACAGAGAAGTCAAGCAGGAAAAATGTCTTCCAGGTAACAAACTAATACAACCTTTCACATGGTCACACTTAACTCTGGAACAGGATTCAGACTGAACACTCATGTGATGCAGACATTTTTACACTGAAGCCGCTTAGTGTCTATTGGCACTTTATGCAAACTGTATTTTCAGAAGCAAGTGACCAGAGAATGATTTTCTCTAGGACTGTAGAGATTACGGGTGAAGATGAACATTAAAGATGTCAACGCTGATTTTTTTCATTCTTATTTGTGTTTAATGTCTCCTGTTTATTTCACTCAGATTTTTTGTAACTCTGATTAATTTTTACTTGTGTGCATTAATTGAAATGTATATATTTTTACCCCTTACAAACACTTGCTCTCCCTGTTGATACCAGCTTTAATTTGTCATTTTCATTTGTTCCAGATCACAACAAACACAGGAAGTGAGTACCTCCTGCAGGCTGACAGTTACTCCACCGCCAGTAAATGGTTTGACACCATCAGAAAGGCCATCAACTCTTCAGTAAGAACTCACTTCCTTTTAAACTTGCTGTTACTTTTATGATCATTCAGTGTCTTGATTGTTTTTCAGATTAATAATTTCCAAAATGTTCATCCCCGTTTCTCATCCATTAAATTAATTAAAATGTCTTGTTTTATTTGTCCAACAGTCCCAAACCCAAAGATACTCAGCTTGCTTTGATATAAAACAGAGAAAAACTTAAAATCTCAGACACTGGTTTCAGAATGAGCAACCCTACCAAGATGGAGGTACTCTTCTTCCCATCATTAGTGAAAGAAAAGCCTTCCTGTGACTGGTTTTATCTCTTTTTCTGTTCAGACTAAAGCAGATGGAGGTTTTTCTCTGCGAAGGTCAAACAGCACAGAGTACCTGCCCAGACACAGCTCCTTACCTGGATATGGCTCCACCTCCTCCCCCAGTGCCAAACAACGCAACCCAGTCCACAGACGCTCCATCAGTGAGTAACTGACCGAAAGCATTTATTACCATATATTATTTATCTGTGAGGACAGCTGGTTAAGTGTTTCTTTAAAGTAGCTATGATCTGTATTTGTGGAGAACACAGGAAAGCTGATCACAAATGGGGAAAAGTCATCTTCAGATTCACTACAATATCACTACAATGTAAAAAGATGCTACACATGTTCAATTCTGAAATAAAAAAGGCCAATAAGCTTTTAAGTGTGGTATTAACAATTGTCACACCTTGTTCACCACTGTTGAGAAGCTAACCCCCCCCCCAACATGTTTAGCCCCTAAATTCCAATCTCTCAAAGAGTATAATGATTTTGCATCTTTTTAGTGGAAAAAAGGTAAAATACCAGACTGGTCATGTATTCTTCATTGTCAAATAATAAAACCAGACCACTGTTGGAACAGCACAGAAACAATATGGTCAGAATGTCAACATTAAATGCTATCAGTACTAAAACTCTGGAGGAAGTAGTGCAGCATCTTAATTCATCCATCTGCTGTTTTGATGTTTTGTGAACCACCTTTTTCAAAAATGTTGTCAGTTACTTTAAAATGGATGTGCTGCATATTAAGGGTGTCTCACTCCGACCAGTCATTTTTCCAAAATCACTGTAAAGCCCAGTTGTCAAGCCCCACCTAAAGAAAGGTATTTTAATATTAGGTATGGATCACACAACTTGTGGTATGTATGTTCTATATTTACAGACACATACAATTATCACCAGACTGCAGACCGAGCAGAGCTTCATAACAACTTTCACCTCATTGCTTGGGTTAGGGTTAGGTGTGTAAAAAAGCCACTTTTCACTATCTGCTCAGCAGCAAACAGCAGATAGACACAGTCGGAGAGCAGCTGGTGAACATAGTGGAGACTTTAGCAGCTAAAGAGCTAGATATTTCCCTCACTAGGTGGTGGAGACCAAAAACTGAGCTAAAAGTGTGACAGTGTGCAGGCAGGATAAACAGGGAATAGGACCCAAAGTGCAGCCACTAGAGGCAGGTTTGGGGCAGTTCAATATCTTATTTAACAAAAATCAAAAGACTTCTTGTCGGTCAGATGGCCATGGGTAAAAAACAGAAAGAGCTTTCCAAACAGGCAAACTTATCCAAATGGGCTGACAAAAGTTAAAAGTTGAAAAACAAGCAAAGTCCAAGGAAACATAAGGCAAATCCAAACACAGAGAAAACACAAGGAGTCACACTGATAAGAGCTGGAATACTTGACATGGGACACAGGGACAATATGGCAAAGACAGAGGGGAACACACAAACTAAGTACACAAGGAAGGGAGGAACACAGGTGAAACTAATTAATAATCCTAATGGAGGACGAGGAGTAAAGCAGTAAAGAAAATACTCACAAATAAAATGAGAAATAACTACATAAACAACCTAAAGCCATGACAAAAAGTGTGAATACTGGACTTTTTATTGGACTTTATTCATCAGGTGACACAAACACGGCTCCACGAGAATGATCATGTGGCTTTGTAACCACTGGATGTGGAAAAAAGGAACTGCTTGATCACATATTAGACAAAACAACTACTTTGTAAGTTGATAATGTGACAGATGTTGAATTTACAGACTGTAGTGCTGAAAACAAATGGACAAAACTCACTGTTATTTCAGAATTAATGCTCATGTTTTTCTACAGACATGTTCGGCAGTTCCAAGCTGAAACACAGCACCTCTGACAGCGCAGACAAGAATGGAGTGAAGAACAGACTGAAGAAGTTCATCACCAGACGTCCTTCCATGAAGACTCTACAGGAGAAAGGCCTCATCAAAGGTTTCTGCTTTTTCTGTACACACTAAACCCCAAACATACACTTGCCCTTGAATAGCTTTAAAATAGTTGAAATTCTCTTAATTTACTATAACTGTATTATTCTTATTACATTCTGTGTATTATGGTGTTGCAGCTCTCTATTAAAGCTCTCTGATGTTTCCACTTAATTAAATATGTATGTTTGCCATTTAAATACTCTATACTCATGTCTGGTGCATCATTTCTCATGAAGTCCTGAGAGTTTGAATGAAGTTTGGATAAACAGCATCACTGGCAGGTCAGAGAGGTTTTAAGACATATAAACTGGCATCTTTGCTTTAAATATATTTAACTTTAATGAATACCCGAAACAAACAGGATCTATATTCGAGGTTCCTTTTGTGACTCTGAAGATGCTTTTGGAGGAAATATTGTGAAGTAACTAAGGAGACACAAGTCACAATTTGAAATGTACATATTAATGATAAGTCATTAATCCCATTGTAACATTAATGATTACTGGTAATGTTATAATGTCTCTCTCAGATCGAGTTTTTGGCTGCCATCTGTTGACTCTCTGCGAGCGTGAACAAACCACAGTACCGAGGTTCGTTCAGATCTGTTTGAGCGCCGTTGAGAAGCGAGGTATGTTCACTAACAGCTGACAAAAGGTCAGAAAATTGATCAGAAAGCTGCAAGCAGCAATGAGCTTGGTTACCCTAATGAAATTAAACCATGACCAAAACAAAATGTAAACATCTTCAACCTAGTGGATAAAGTAAAAAGGTCCATGGTGAACCACTAAACTTAGACAACAATATGTTTTCAATCACCACAGAGCATACAAAGCATCTGCAAAAGAAAATCCATATTGTCTTGAGTTCACTGCACATTTGGACCTCCTTTATGTCCAAAATAAAATAATTTACCCACAGAAACAACTGCAAAAATCTTCACAATTAGGTAAATGACCTGAGTGATCAGCTGTGAAAAGAATATCATTTGTGTGTCAAACTCAAAGCAAAGCAGCACAGACTGTATCTGCACAGGAAGCTCCATTACTGCAAACCAGATTAAAGCTGCTCAAAGAACACCAATGGACATGGATATATCACAGTAATTCACATTATGGCTAATCAGGACAACAAGATTACAGACAGATCAGAAACATATAAAGAATATGAATCAGGGAGGATGGCGAGCAACGTCAAGCGTCAACATTGCATTAGTGAGCAACACTGGTGTCGCGAGGGAAATCAGGTGTGTCCACAAAGTGTGTGATCTGTAAATACCTAAAGAAGTGGACTTTTGGCAGGTTGAACCTCCCAGACAGTTCGCATCAGATGAGGTACAGCAGTCATCTATGAACAAGTCTTCTTCTGTGCTGATTCTGATATGTTACATCTTGCATAGATAGGATGAAAGGTGGTTAGAAGAAATTATGGTTTCTTGACAAGAGTTTTCCTGTACTGGACCAACATTCTTAGAGTATGACACACAGTTGGGTTAATAATCAACGTGCTGGAAAGCAGAGCTGACCATGATAGTGCAGGGAGAGAAATAGTGTGTGACAACTTCACTTTATGGCCACCTATTCTGGACAGTTGTTCAAGATAGAAATGCAACCAGAATGCAATGCGTCAAATAATAGTTACTACAGTTCTTAGATCCCTGAAGATGTATGTTACTTAATCACAGTCATATACTTTTCCATATGTACAATAAGATAACCCAATCAAGAAAGTGAATTAAGAAAAACTACATTGCTCTTTAATTAAAATTGAGGTCAACTGAGGACTAAACTAGACATAACTGACTGAACACATCTCCTTCTTTTTCTTATCACCACCAGGTATGGAGTTCTTATATCGCTATTATCAGTCTTGTGTCTTGTGAAGATGTGTTTAAAAACTGAACTGTTTGATTTTATTCTAATATTTGTGTGTTTAATCCCTTCATTCATTTGCATATTGTGGAAAAACAAAAATAACATGATCAATCTGACAAATCACTCAAAGGGTGTGGTTTAGTATATGGTTTGTTTCCTCTTTTTTTTTTTAATCGACAGTATGTTTGTGTTTTCAGGTCTGGAGGTTGATGGGATCTACAGAGTCAGTGGCAATCTGGCCACAATCCAGAAACTTCGCTTCATCGTTGATCAAGGTTAGCTCAACATAAGATAAGATAAACCTTTGTTCATCCCACAGTGGGGAAATTTACAACAACAACATATATACAACATACATTTTTTTCTTACTGTATCTGTCTGCTCCAGCAATGTCTCCTACAAAGTACATTTAAACTCTACTCATTTACAACAGAAAATACATTTGACCAGAAACATTACACCACAATGGCCATGTTTTATCAACATAATAGGCAAATTGTGATAATCTACCAAGTTGTAAAATGTTCATATTAGATACTGTAACAAGGAGTGGGGTTGGACTCAATAGCAACACACAGACACACAGGAGAGCTGAGAATGTCGGTAAAGACTTTTATTTGCAAATGAGTCAAGGCAGCAGGTGAGGCAACACAAGAGAGTCTCTGGGCCACAGCAAAGACAGGAGAGTAGATTTAATGTAGTCCCTTACTGTGAGGTAATCCAAAGAGAATGCTGACAGCCACAGAAAACAGACAAACAAAACTAGGTACACAGGAGCAGATTAAGCATATATCTGCCAGCCAAATATAGAAAAATAAATAAGACATTAACCATGCACCTAAATTGATGAGAATTAGTTTGTGTCTGACATAATCATTTTATTTCAAATGTAACCACCAACTAAACAAAAGTTGGGCTCCGTGTAAACAGGAGCACCTGACCTGTTGATATTGTGTAGCAGGTTGGGTGCTTAGTAACTGCTTCGCAGAACCAGGTTAGGGTTAGGGGAAATCTGATCACTCTGGGTCCAGTTCACCACCTAAACCTCGAGGGAGATACATGGTGCTTCTATCAGTATACACATTGTTACAGTAACATTGTATATAGTATACATATAGTAACAGTTGATCCCATGTCTGCCCCCCCCCAGAGGAGGACCTGGACCTGGACCACAGCCAGTGGGAGGACATTCACGTTGTAACTGGAGCCCTCAAAATGTTTTTCCGCGAGCTGCCTGAGCCACTGTTCCCTTTCAGGTTCTTCCAGCCATTTGTGGAGGTCATCAGTGAGTCAAACCTGACAACATATATATATATATGTGTGTGTATATATATATATATATACATATATATATACATACATACATAAAATCATGTCTTTATCTTTATTTGAGATCCATTTCAATTTGGGATTATTTTTAGCTAGATTTATCATATATGTCAATTGCAGGTCCTCATTTTTTAAGCTCTGAAATTTATCTCGTACCAAGTTTTAGTCTTTTGTTTTACAAAAGTTGATTTTTTACAAATAGTAATAACAGCTTCATTTCAGTTGCAAAGTGCTTCACAGATTTAAAAAATGCAGTTGGAAATATGTACATACAGAAACACAATAACTTCAACAAATGTAAAATATTTACAGACAAAAATGAAAATAATAATAATGGTTCTTTTTGGTGTAGTTACCAACCTGGACTAATGTTTAGCTTGCAGAGGACCACAAGGTGTGATACAGCTTATAAGAGATCAGGCGTTCACAGATATAGTTTGAGATGAGGCCAAATATTGCAAGTGAAGGTCACATATGGTTAGGGTTGTGATGTCTGCCTCCCGAACCCAGTTTTTCTGGTCTCCGTTTGATTCAATGAATAAGTTTCATCTGGAAAAGTCAAGTTTCGAGCTCTGTGGAAAGTCTCCTAACATGTTAGAGATGTTGAAAACATTTGGTGCATCAACGAAAAATACAACACAGGAGACTCCAAACTGTTCAGAGCAGATGAAATCCTACATCAGGCAAGAATGAGACAACATTAAACTACAATACTACTGTATATGCATGTATAACGACACCTACAATACAATGCACAAATTAATATACTGTCACTGTCATTTTTCTGAACAGAGATCAAAGAATTCAAAGACAAAGTTCAGGCTGTGAAGAAACTGATCCAGGAGCTGCCCAAACCCAACCAGGAAACAATGAAGCTGCTCTTCAGCCACTTGCACAGGTATGCTTACACACACCTGAACCACATCTGAATGAAGACTCAGTGAGAACATCACAAAGTCAGCCAGCTGAAAACATTTGTCCCATTAATTGCAGTTCAAAAGCCACTAGACTGACAGAAAATTGTAATTAAATTATTTGCTTACAGGTGGCAATTACAAAAAACATGGAATCATATTTTAACTTTTGTATTTTGTTGAATTATTTACATTTTCAATATGTAATAAGTGTTTAGTTGATGCACTCACATTTATGAGTCAATCTTTAATCCCATGACTATTTTTCATGGTATTTTTCTGTGTAGTTCCATGCTGGTTTAGTTTGCAAGACAGATGTCCCACACACAAGTAAATCTGATTGGACAGACTCTTCTTCATGAAGCACACCACCTCTGGGAACAAAACATTAGAGCTACGAGGGATTCATAATTGTTGATATTTTCACTTTTTCAAAAATCATACACGTTGGTCACACACATGGTGCACACATTGTTTCAGAGAGTAACAAAATTTATTGAAAATAACAGGCCCATGGAAATTTAGAGAAACACATTTCAAAAAACAGTATCAGAACTTATAAGACATAGTAGTTGCTGATAAAATGGCCAATATGCTTCTTTGAGTCACATTTGAAAGCTTAAACTGCTGGTTTGATGCCCAGCTCCTGTTCTTCACATGTTAAAGTGTTCTTGAGCAAGACACTGAAGTTCAAACAGGTCCTAAAATGTAACTTAATTGTGGTATTTTTATACAAAATATATTATACTGTATGTTGGTGTGTAGTTCAGTTTAAAGTCCAGTAAAAGTACTGATTGATACATACTGTACAGCTGTAAGAGACTGACATTGGCAACCATAGTGCAGCTGGTGTGGATCTTACAAACTGTGCGTTTCCTAACCCCTAACCCTTAACCCTAGCCCATGTTCCTTCTGCTGTTTTTTTTTTGTTTTTTTTGTTTTTTTAGAGTTTTGGACTTTTCCAGGAAGAACCTGATGTCCACCCAGGGCATTGGCATCGTGTTCGGCCCTACCCTGATGTGGCCCGAGCTGGACGTAGGAAACATGGCAGTCAACATGGTCTACCAGAACCAGATTGTGGAGTTCATCCTCATTGAAAGCCGACAAATCTTCAACCTGGACAGAAAGTAAAGTGTCCTGAGGTTGGCTTGATTATCTGATGGACTCATATTTACACATCAAAGCTAAAATTAACCAAATTCCTTCAGACATCTTATTGTTTCAAAATAAAACAGAAGAAGCCCCTGCCTGGACTGTAAAAAAATAAACGGATGATTTCTGACCAGAACAGAGTTTGAAGAGAATCCTTTCTTAATTATCACAAACAGATCAATAATTAATGAATGAGTTTAAATATCAGTGACTTTCACAGACATCCATGGAGTCGCCACTGCTGTCACCTGCCAAACCTCATTTTAAATTATCAAATTTTTGAAGGTAAACTTTCTTCCAAGTTTGAGAGATCGAAAAATATATACCCCAAATAAGAATATACAGTAAAGTACAGCGGTATACTTATAAAGTACAGCTGTATATTTAGAACATACAATGGCATATTTATGGAGTATTATTATACTACTTATGTATATATATATATATATATATATATATATAATATATACATAATATATACAACGGTATATTAGATTATTTGCTGTACACTACAGTAATATATAGAATGATATACTAAACTTATAAAATATAGAATATTTATATGTAAATATTTATATATATCATAAATAAAATATAATCATACAATATCCAAAGTAATGTTTTCAAGACAGATGATGTTACATTTCAGGAGAGACTGAAAATTCTCTATATATTTTTTTTCAGAAAATCTTGAGTGTTACATCTACAAACCTCTTTTCATTATTATGGTCATATTTAATTTTGATAAAAATTTGATAAACAGTTAGTCTAATAACAATAACAGTGTCAGTACATCACTTAAAGTCAGTGCTCTCTGTAATAATCCTGCTGATATTCAGAATCTATTAGGATTTTCCAGAAGAAATGATTGGAGATTTTATTAAGGCAACTTCAGCAGCAGCCTCATCATACAAAGACGTGTCATATCCTGCCCTGCTCCTCAGTTGTGTTTTTATTTGTTTCCTGTCATTCAGCCATTGTTCCTTGTTTTATTTTGAAACTTAACTCTCCTCTTGTTTCAGTAACTTGATTTCCTGTCCTAGTGTTTCCCACTTTTGTGACGACTAATTAGTTAGCTTTCCCCCCTTAGTGTATTTAGTCTGTGTGTTCCTCTCTCATGGCCAGGTTGTCTTAGTACCTTGTCTATCTAGCATTCCAGCCTTTTGCCTAGTGTTTATTCCTCATGATTTGGGATTTTGCTTAGTTTACTTGGACCTCACCTGTTATTGGATTTTGATTCTTGCCTGCTCCCTGTTAGATTACTTTGCTTTTGCGTTTTGGAATGCCTTTTCTGGATATGACGTTACTTGCCTCATGATCCCGTTAGCCTTCTGTATCTTTTATGTGTCAATAAATTCATTTGAACAGCACCAGCTTTGCCTCTGTAGTCTGAATCTGGGTCCTATCCTGTGCATTTCTGTTTTCCTGTATGCACAAGCATGACAAGACGGACAAATCTTTTGCAGCAGTCCTCATGGGAGGAGAAGTGGCATGTTACCATTGTCAGGGCTAAGGGCTCTCTTCACTTTGCTTGTATACCAGCTTTTTCCTTATCTGATATGTGTATACTTTCCATTTCTGTGTAGGATGATACTGGAGGCTTAATTCACTTTAAGCCGGAGTTATGCTTTTAATGAACACGGCAAGTAGCATGGGTACATCACATACATTCTCACGAGAACATGCGAGATCTCCCAGTCCCTTGGGTTTGCCTGCGCACTGTGTTACTGTACAAAACATCTTTACATAACATCTCCCCTTTTTTGTGTTATTATCTTAATAAAACAAAAAGTCCTTACAGTACTTGTCATAGATCAATGTAAACTTAAGGTGAGACAGATCAAAACATGCCGGTCCCTCAGCAAATACTGTAATATTAGTGTTGCTGTTTCTTCAGCTACAGCCAACCCCCCGAGAGTCCATGAATCCTTTGCATCTAGAGGACTAGCCTGTTGACTGGTTTGCAAACTCGTCCAGATCTGGTCACAGTCTGACTGGACAAAGGGGTTTGCAGAATAGCCTCACTGTGACTGACAGGAACAGTCTAGTAATGGTGGCTCTGTCAGAGTGAGTGCTGCAGGTGCGCACTTAACTGGTGGAACAATGCACGTTCACACATCACATTTCTTCGTGACATGAAATACTCGTCGAACTTTTCAAGCACACAAAGTCATTTCTGTGGTAAAGCAAACAATCTGTAGATATTCTCCAACTCGTTTCCCATGGTATATATCTGGTTGCTCACCTGAACAGCGCCATCTTCATTGTTGAGCTTGGTTGCAGTCCTAAATCTCACAAAACACTGTTTCCATTCCTGCCACTTTTTTGGCGAAGGAAAAGTTTGTCAGGGGATTAAACCTGGCCATAGTTGCTCCCATCCCACTCCTGACACCATGTGAAAAGATGATACTGGAGGCTTAATACACTTTTAGCCAGAGCTATATTTTTAATGAACATGCCAGGTAGCATGGGAAAATCACATCTACATACTCACGAGAACATGCAAGGTCTCCCAGTCTCTTAGGTTTCCCACATTGCACATCCTTACATGACACAGAGGGCCTTTGGAGCTGCCAGCCAGCTTCATGCAGGACTCAGTTCATCTCTGGCTACACCTGCAAAAAAACTTTGCAAATTTCCGCACTGTAGGACAAATAGGTTTATCTTCCCTCATTGCGAGCTCTAGACTTCCTTGCTCTCACCAAGAGCTGGATCAAACCAGAGAACAGTTTAACCCCTGCAGCTCTCTCCTCAGCCTACTCCTGGTATCATTGCTCAAAATGACCCTGTTACACTGTTGATAACACTTTGACTTTGACACTTTTTCATACCCTACTCTCTCCCCCCTCTCTCAACTGCCAAACCTCTCTTTTCTATACAGTCTCTGCATCTTTTGCTCCATCTCCCTCCTCCCTTACCTTATCTGTCCTATCAGCTCTCCCCTCACCTGATTCCTTCTCTCTTATTCATCCATACACTTTTGCTGTAGCTATAAAATGTGTCAGTAGTTACAATAATAATAACAATAATAATGATACACATGGGATGATTGATCAGTACAAAAGTCTAACTAGGAATCTCTCAGTGTTTGTTCAATTTAACTACTTCAACACAGAACTGTAAACAGGTTTATATCCTTACTACTGTTCACAACCATAATTTGAGGAGTCAGTCAACATACTGCATGAGACACAACAACCACACCACAGTTTAATAATACTCAAAGCCCACAGACAGACAAACACTGTGGTTCAACAAAAGCCTGGTCATAAAGGCTGTGTTTCTCAAACACATGATGTTCATGATGCTTTTAGATGAATCAAGTTGCAACAGCATACAATAACACACAGTAGCAGATCAACACTGTTTTACATTGTAGAAATATTACACAGATACAAACACTCCGAACTGATGAATACTGTCCCAGCAAAGTAAAAGAAAAATCCATTAATGAAATCTGTCAAAACACATCTGAAATATACATTTATTATAAATGCCCCCCCACCCCCCCACCCCATGACACGTTAGGAATAATGAAAATATTTTATATCATTATACAGCTTAAAAGTAACTGTTTTTATTTTATTTGACTTACTAATTCAACTTAATATAGTATATCCACAAGTGGCAATTCTTGTGTGCTGAACAGAAGGAAGCAGCAGCTCAATTAGTTGAAATTAAGGCCGTGAGCAGCACTGAGCAGGTTTCAGGCTTCACGTGAGCAAAGTCAATTAGCTAGTTTAATTCTGTTTAAAGAAGGAGGGAGACCAATCACACACTTGTTTCAGAAACACAAAGCCTGCAGTGTTCAATAATTGCAAACTCAGTTCAGTCATTTGTCCCCCCTTCAGCAGATTTGAACTAAACTCGGTGTGCATGTTTAGAAGATATTCGTGACGTCTCCGGTGAGTTTAATCAGGATTTTTTTTGTAACTTTTACTTTTAAAACATACTTAAAACAGTCGACATACAGCAATGCATTATAATTTAAATTTAATTTTTATTTTATCATTCCTAACTGGTCATGTAATTATTTTCCTAGTGGGTTTCCAGATGATGAACGTTGCAAATCAATGTAAAATATGTAAATGTAAAATATTTTATCTTTCATCAGTGTAGTTTTAATGACATTTTACTAAAAAACTTATGTAAACTTTCATCAGAACACAGATGGAGATCCAATATGATGTAGACTTACTGTGTCTCATATGTCAATGATTCTGTACAGCTTTCACTGATACATAACTGTGGAGGAAATATTACGGGACAGTAGCAAAAATACAACTTATGTCCAAATTATGACTTCTAATTCAATACTAGGGAAGTGGTATTTACCATATAAGTAATTATTATTATTCAATTATATATTGACTTAAAATTTAATTAAAACCGATTCAGTCCACTGTTGATTGTGCCATAATTTGCCATAAAATGTTGGCTCAGTATCGCATAATTTCGATTTCCCTGCAGTACTTAGTTATTTGTATAATTCCTGACTTTTCATTCATTTTTGAATGTAAAGGTTTTCCTTAACACCACATAGACCAACATTTTAGTAAGAGAACAGAGACACATTAGTCTACATTGGTCCATTATCATCCAACTCCTGTTAACTTCAGATAGAAACCATAAGTTAACTTATTTCACCCATTATTTAACTTGTTGAACTCATTAAACTGGTCATTTAACTCATTAGCATTATCATCATTAATTAAAAACATTTCACTTAGGGTTATTATTTATTATATATTATAGAGTTTAATAACATGACAAACATGAGAAACTCTGACTGACTTTATCCGGTTTGACAAACACACTTGGAGCACCAGAGCTGACTGATTTTCTGCCTGAAAAAGACATAGACAGAGTCTGACAGTTGAACAGAATCAGAGAAGGAAAGAAAGCACTTTTTGGCTGTTAAGGTTGAATGGCTGAAGGTGGAAAGTAGTAGAAACGAGGAATCTGGTTCCAGTAAAGGCAGAGTGGTGAGAAAAGGAGAGTTTAGAAATCCAAAGATCCACAGAAAAGGAAACTGGTCCAGAGTCATCTGCTACCTGTGAAAACAGTGAGTGAGAACTTTATTTATGGACTGCCAAACTGTTAAATTAGGGTTTCAACACTGTATACTAAACTTATACTGACATCTGAAAGCATGACTCCCAAACCTTACAGATGAGATAAGGGGCCTAAAGCATCTGTTCCTTCCATTTTTTATTGTACATTTTTGGTCATGGTTTTTGTGGTTGTTGTCATTGTTGTGGCTGATGATGTGATTGTCATGGCTGGTTGTGCAGGGCAACAGGGACAGGACCCAAATGCAGACAGAGGAGGCAACAGAATGACTTCAGTTTTTTTGTTGATGATGTAGCTTACATGCATGCAGATGCTGGTTACTCGAAAACTCAAATACAAAAAGCACAAACCAAAGACCAATAAAGCAACAAGGCTGAACTGACAAGGGTTGAACAAAAATGGGCTAGTTAAATATCTGGAAGACAGATGTAGAAAGTGGAGACAGGTTGGCAGGTGGGCAGATGTGAGAAATAGGAACAGGTGAGTAGATGGGTGGGCAGTCAGGTGATGGGGGAAGGAGGGTAGTCAGAGGACTTCTGGTGGATAGGCAGAGAATGGCAGTGGTTTGAGGAAGTGGGAGAGTGGCTGAAGGGAGGGACAAAGAGGCAGAGTGTCACAGAGATTGTTGTGGTTGCTGTGTTGTGCTTGTGGTTGTTGTGTTTGATGATGTTATTGTCGTTGCTGTGGTTGTGACTCACCTTTAGCTTACTTACTGTGGCTCTGATTGGATTGTTGCTGCTGTGGTTGCTGCCGAGGGGAGTGATGACGTGGACTGGACGTCGCCCCTCCTCCTCGGACAGTTGGCCTGATGGATGGAGAGGAGGATGGGTACTGATGGTGCTGATGACCAGCTCTGATTGGCTTGGCTACATGGAAACAGGAAACAGGTCAGTCAGCTGTTGGCTTCTTCAAACAAGGGCATGATTTAGTCTGACACATCAGATCCTAAGAGGATCAGAACAACTCATCTGGTGACCTCCTGAACTTCATTTAGTACCACCATCAGGACAAAAACTTTAACTGAATTCTAATAATCAGATATTCCTGAAAGGTCCTGGTCAAATCCCAGCTCCTCAGAGAAATTAAAACTTCCCATTTTAATGACCTTACCTCAGAATAACAAATATTTCCTCACCTATCTGAGCAGAGTGTCCTCTCCTGGTGACACTCTTGGACCGGACAGCCTCTTTGATGCGATCCACTTCCTGTTGGTAGCGTTTGCGGTCCCTCACAGCTGACTCCTTGGCATCTCTCAGGACGGCTTCCAGAGCTTTCACTCGCTCTGCTGTGGCCCGCAGACGCTTCTCCAGCTTGGGCAGCTCACAGCGAAGGTCAGCATTATCCTGTACCAGCTGGATTACACAAAGGGTTAAATTTACTAAGTCTTTCCTTACAACAGTCAATTTTACTGGAATAAATCAAGGCCTGGGACACACACACTAAGTGTATATCTGTTAACATCTACAGCATTCATCTCAGTAAACTTGTAAATATGTGGAATTGTTTCTAAATTATGCCTAATATTGCTGCTATTACTGTTGTTCTCTGATACTGTTTTTACTTATTTGTTTTATTTTATTTTAACTACACAAAGTGAAACCATGCAAAATTTTATTGTACCTGAGTATAATGACAATAAACTTCATTCATTCATTCATTCATTCATTTAAAACTGGTTGTCATAACATAAATCTATAGCATTATTACATTATCCAGGAGTATTCTAAGTATCTATGCAACATTGAGGTTAATGTCGAAAGAAAAAAATTAAATGGGAATACAAAAATGGAAAAACTCTCTTTCTCATGTCATACCTCTATTAGCTAGTTACCAGTTAACAGATAAATACATTCAGACAGTTGCTATTCTAGCCAGAAACGTCAATAATATTTTAATAGGTTTAACAGGCTTTTTCTCATTTAAATTGAGGACCCATTGCTTAAAGAAGGACCATAAATAACATACATCTGCCACCCTTATCACTGTAAACTACATATATAACATAAAGATCGACAGGGTCACAACAATAACAAGGATAGGCAGGTCTTGGTGAACAGGTGTGAATGTTTCCCTGTCGTGTAATTACTGACCTGTTTGTGGACCTTGCTGAGCTGCTCCAGATTATTTTCTAAGAAGATGATCCTCTGTCTCTGAGCCAGACTGCCACCAGCCTCGTCGCAGTCGTTCTCAGAACTCTGTTTAAAGAAGAAACAAGAAAACCTCAATACTGATGTTCAGGTTTATCACTGATTGACAACTATCTGACATCTCACTCTCACAAACAAACAAAATTATCCTTTAAATCTTTAAACATCTCACAAACTGGACAACCCCTCACAACCAACAGACATCAGTGGTACATGACGAGCATCAAAACAGCTGCATCCATTGTTTTAAATGTAGGACATGACTGTCCTATTTACCATCATCAACACAAATCAATTCTGTAGAAAAGCTGCCACACCCAACTCTGCAGTCACATCTGGACAGGTTAGGAGACAGCTACAGGTTGTCTTCTGGATGGTTGATCTGAAGCGAAATTATCATTCACAGATTTTTAAACCATCTCGTGAAGATTGGGAGATCATGATCTCTGTAAAGCTTTGTAGATTTTGTTATTAATGAATTTAACAGATAACAGTGCTAGACTACTTCACAACAGATTTTATTCAAGCCCCAAAACAATGTTTCACATAAAATGTTGTCAGTTTTAATGATCAGTAGTTGCTGTAATCAGCTTGTGTTATACACACAAGCATATTTTCTTTCAAAATTTAGGCCTAAGTAACTGGTACTATACAAACTATTATGAATACTTTTCAATACAACACAGTCTAATAATGCACGATGGCACCCACCGTGGCTGACGTGTTTGCTAGTTCCACTATTGAACACTCGAACTCTTGCATTCAGGTTAGGCAATGAGATGGAGTGCAAAATAGCAAAGTACAGACTGAGGAAAACCATCAAGGAGCCAAACAGCAGGACAGAGTGAAGCTGGACGGCTACTACTCTACTGCTGACACCAGACGGATGTGGCAAGGCCTGCAACAGATCACAGACTATAAGGGCTCCATCATGGAGCTCACCAACACTACCATCACCCTGTCTGAGCAGCTACACAAATTTTACTCCCGCTTTGACTCTAACACACTCAGAACATACAAACCCCACCATTGACCATTGTCTCCTCAGCTGATGTACACAAAGTCCTGAGGAAAATCAACCGCTGCAAGGCAGCAGGCTCAGATAACATCCCCGGACGGGCCCTCAGGACATGTGTGTGGAGTGCCACAGAGCTGGGTGATGTTCTCACCTCCATCTCCAACCTGTCTCGTACAGGCCACAGGCCCCATTTGCTTTAAAACCACCACCATCATCCCAGTTCCCAAAAGGAGCCCAGTGATTTTTCTGAACGACTACAGGCCAGTGGCACTCACCCCAATTTATTACAGCCCTGCCTTCATTACAGTCATCCCACACAAGCTCACTAACAAACTGTGCAACCTCGGACTCAATCCATCACAAGTTATTAGATTTCCTCACTGGCAGGCCGCAGGCCGTCAGAATTGGGAATATAACTTCAGACAACATTATAATGAACACTGCCACGCTGATTTCAGACACTGAAATCCCATCTTGACTGATGGTTTTCTTACATTCTTGACTCGAATGCCGATGTCCAGGATGAAGACTTTACGAAGGTTGTTCAGCGTCTGAAGCTCTTTGGCCTGGTGGATGAAACATAATAACTCAGCTGATCTGTCACGGTTGTACATAAAGATATGAAGAATCTGAAAAAATAATCCACTTACCACAGTCTCCTCGAGACCCTTCAGGTCCTCTTTGGCTTGTTCTCTCTTCTCATTCAGGAACCTGATTTACACAAACACAAAAGTCTGAGTTCAATAAAACACTGGCTGATGCTGTTATCATTACTATTATTATTATGCTATAACAATGAAGGCAATCTGAATATGGATTTAATAAAACACTCTAATGTACACACTAATAAGGAGAAACTTTGAATGTCCACTAAAGCATCAGAATAAGTTGCCATGTTTCCATCCAAATGTAGCTCAAATTTGTTTCCACTCCTGCTGTGTAAAGATGAGTTCATTGGTTGATGGAGATAAACAGTAAGTGGCGCTAATTCTCCAACTGGTGCCATTAAACTCTTGCAGAAGAAGAGGAAACAACGAAATTACATCATTAAAAGAGCTCCAGTCAAAGGTCAAACGATGGAAAACATGACGGATACCAGACTGTTCTGATATTCAGATATTTCAACTTCTTTCAGTTCCATTGTTTCCACTCAGCATTTTTATATGCAAACTGAAAATGTGAGTAAAAACAGGTAGAAACTCACTGACTGTTTTAGCTGTGGGAAATGAGAGGATGTTTGTTTGAAAGCAGCAGTGATGCCTGTTGAATCTATGGTGAGCATAAAGGGATAAACTTACAGCAGTTTCTGGAGTTTCTGGTCTTTGTTCTGATCCTCAGCTCTCAGTTTGTCAAAGTCAGACTGAAGCTTCCTGTTCTCCAGCTGCAGAGCCTGATTCACACTAAAACAACAAAACTCAATTATACAGCACATTAATTCATACTCCATTACTGCCACCACATTTGTACAGCTGTACCCCCAAAATTCTGAGAAGTCATAAAAAAAAATTCCCACAGAAAAAACAAACTATAATATCTTTACATTTTGTTGACTAAAACTGACAAAAATCAAATGACTAAAATGTGAAAAAAATGAAGAGTCATTTTTGTGAAAAGACTAAATCATAATGAAATGTTTAAAGAATAAAGAGATAATAATAATAATATTCCCAATAATGATCAAAACCACACAGAACAGCTGCAAACAAACCATCAGTCACTGATCACTTATTACAACCAATAATCAATAACGTACTCTTTGATTTGCTCAACGTTTCTCTGCTTCTGCTCAATCTCGTCTCGGAGGCGACTCAGCTGTTTGTGATGAACCTCTCTGTGGTTCTCCATCTGTTCCTCCAGAGTTCTCTGCGTAACACACAGCACTCACTTCATTTACCTACGCACTGAAAAAAGGAATCTGAGTGGATGTAAATGTTGCATAACTAAATCTGTGATATTAACAATAAAAGATTACATTTGACATGAATATATGTAGTTTTAAGTTAATCTGTAGTTGACATTGTGCATTTTTCCTTAACAAGTACATTTATGTCATCCCAGCCAACCTTCTTTGGCAAACCCACACAACAAACAACGATCACTGTGGGACGAATAAAGGTATATCTTATCTTATCTCATCTGATCTTGTTTTCTTGATCTTGTTCCAATATAATTGCAAAGTGGGAGGAGCTGCAGGTTCCAGAATGTTTTCCCTGATGTTTTTCCCCCATTTGGAATTTTAAAATACTGCACCATAGTTTCTGACATAATCAAAAATGTCTGTATAATTATTTTAATAATAATAATAATAATAATTATTATTATTATTATTTCAACACAGATGTTATTTGTTTGTACTGATGATTCAACCAGGAGAGCTGGCCATCCAAGTGTTGAAAACCCTGAAGCACCAGCAGTGGAGGGACCACACAAATTTTAACCAAAGAAATAATTAAATATTCAAATTGATATTTTCAGTAAAGGAAACAGTTGAAAATGTGAGTAAATGTAACTTTAAAATAATAAATAAGCACATTTGAGCATAAGCACAAACACAAAAACTTATCAGATCCAACTTCAAGTGAGTAATGTGGAACTTTAAAAAAGTCAGGTAGATCACAGTCGAAAAATGATTAGAGAATGGGAAAATTAAGTTGCCTTTACTCGCAAATATTTTTTTATGTTCAGTCTCATCTTGCTTGATCTACACAATAATCTGATGCACAATAATCAAAAAAAATTTTAAGGAACACTTAAGCTCTCTAACCGTCTTCATTTACCTGAGGCAGGAACGACATCTCAAGTTTTTTTCTATAAATACCTTTACCTGAAACATCACATTTCAGTAAAAACACAGTTTATTTAGTACTCAGAGAGGTTTGTTTAGAGTGACTATTGCTTTAAAATTATATTACATATTTAAATTGAACAAAATTTGAATGTCAAATTCCTGACACTTCAAAGCAATGACAGCAAAAGTAACCTAGTTTTTATGTTAAATTAGTAAATCTTTACTGGTACACAAGGGTTAAAGGGTAAGAACTCTTTAAAAATTAGAAAATTCAAGCAATCTTCAAATGTATATCTTAAAGGAAAAAACAGGGATGGCTCTCAAAGCAATTAGTTCATTTAAATAGAACATCCATCAAAATGAATTAATTTAACCATAAATTAATTTCTGGTGAACCTCTGAATTTGCACCTTAATTGAAATATTAAGGTCCTTTTAAAATACAAACTGACCTGTATGTACAAAATGTTATTTTGTTCATTTTAACATACAAAAAGTAAAGTAAGTTGCAAGCTGCAAGCTAGTTAGTATAATGGAGCCAATGGTCCAAATAAACTGTAGGAACATTTCAGGTAGTAATGTAAAGTCTAAATATGATTGTTATTTATTTTCCAGCATTCAGAGTTCATTTCAGTGTTCAGTTTTGTGTATGCCGTGTCACTTTTTTGGTCAATGCCCAGGAAGATGATGACAAATATCTATGGAATATGAGCACTAGCAACAGGATGCTGCCTGCGGTATATTTTCCTAGTAAATATTTTCTGAACAGTACCTTTAATTAAAAGATACTGGTCTAATCTGCAAAAAAATGATTTACAGTTTACAAATATTAGGTAGATCATTGATGTAAATTAGGAACAATAGGGGTCCTACACTCAACTGCTGAAGAACATCAGATTTATGTGCCATCCCTTAGTTACGCTGCTATAGGCCTAGACTGCTGGGGGATTTCCCATGATGCACTGAACTGAACTCTCCTTCTCTCTCTCTCCTCCACCTGTATTCATTAATGCAACTTCTTCCCTCCTCCTGTCACTTTCTTCGGGTACATCTGTCTCCGGAGCTGTAGAGTCTGGATCTGAGACTGACGCCACCTACTGACCACATGTTTCTGTTTAACACTGCTATTATTATTATTATTATTACATTTGTGGATTGTAATACTGCATGGTCTCTCCCTTGCTCCCCCTGCTCCATCTCTCTCACTCTCTCTCTCTCTCAACCTAACCGTTCAAGACAGATTTAGAGCCTGGTTCTATTCCGAGGTTTCAGCCTGTTAAAAGGAAGTTTTTCCTTGCCGCTGTCGCCAAGTGCTGCTCATGATGTGAACTGTTGGGTCTCATATTGGTCTAGTATTACAAAGAGTATGGTCTAGACCTGCTCTGCATGTAAAGTGCCTTGAGATGACTTGTGATTTGGCGCTATTTAAATAAAATTGAATTGAAATTGAACTGAATTTAATACATTGTTGGTTTGAGGACTTTTTATGGGATTTGTTTACAACACATCAATTACACTTCGAATGTCTGTAAGCTGCAGAGGTCTGTTGATTGTTGAGCATGTGAGTTAGAACCACTTTCTCTGTCAGTACAACATTTTCACTTTTTTATTTTTAGAAGAATCGGCTCTTTCAAGTACAGTAAAGCATGATATGATAAATTGAGAACATGACTGGATGATTTTTACCTTCATCTCAACTGCATCCTTCAGTCTGCTCATGTGTTCTTTCTCTTTGTCCATCACCGTCAGCTCGTGCATTTGACCTAAACACACACACACACACACGCACACCAGTTGTTATTTGAAGTTGCTGTCGCATTTTGTAACAAAGATTTTATGACAGAACAAACTGAGAGTCTGTTCTTGTCTCTAATCTGTGGAACTGTGTTTGATGTTAACAGACAGCTGCCAGCCAATCAGAGAACAGTATTTCCTGTAACCATGGTGTTGGACCTTGAGCATGGAGTTTGGCGATTTCTTCCATCAGAGTGTCCTGACTCTCCTCCAGCTTCCTCTTCTTCTGCTCAACCTTCTGCAGGTCGTCTGTCTGAGACACAATCTTCGCCTGGAGCTGGAACATCAAACACAGGACGGTTATGTAGCATTAATACCTCTACTAATTAACTACTAAAGCCTTAATCTCTACTAATAATAAAAATAATAATAATAGATTTTTAAAAGGTTTTTAACCTGCTTACTCATAAGTATTAAAAGTCTGACACTGTGTGTGTCCCTTCAAAATCATGACAACTGTATCCCCGCAACTAAACTTTAAAATTGTTTGTTTTTACACTGTAAACGTCGGTATATGAATTGAGAGTGAGATGACTGACAGAACAGTGTCCATGTTTAGAAATTTAGGAACCATGTTGATATAGACATTCTCAGTATTGTAAAAACAAATACATTGATAGTACAACAATAAAAATGTTTATAGTAATGGATCATACTTTTTTAAGTAGATAACCATGCTTGCTAAGTTTTAGAACTATAGTTCCTATAATGCTTTGGGAAATGTAAACAGTAATTAATGTTGTTAATGCTGTGAGATACAACTTGAGCCCTTTTTCAGCCTATATTTGTTTACATTTTTTCACATTGGCACCATTACTTTTTAAGGGGTTCTTAACCCCATAAACCCCCTTAATCTAAACTGTGCAGATAATCCATTACAAAATACATTCATACATTATAATCCACTACTTTGTCCAATAAAAAAGGTGAACCCTTGAATTTCTAACATTAAGCATTTATTGTGATACCTGTGAGACAAGCAGCTGACAGGTGTTGAGCTCCTTCTCGTTGGCCTCTATCCTGCAAATGTTCTCCGTCAGGTTGACCTCCAGCTGTTTGCTGCGGTTCACTAGAGATTTTACCTCCGACTTCATCTTACTGACGTAGAGGCGAGCTGTGGTAAACTCCTCCTCCATCACTCCGCTCGTCTCCGTCATCTAAAGAGAGAGAGGGAGAGATAATGATGTCTCCACAGTGTATTAAATTAACAGATGTGTTAGTCTGATGTCCAAACTGTGTGTAAACCAGGTCTCCCTTGTGGAGCAGTTTATTCTCTGACAGAGGAGCTTTAATAAAACTCCACTCAGAGCTCAGCTCTGTCAGGATGTATTGGTCAATGAATGCCAAAGTTCATTAAAGTTGAACTTGCCACAAACACTTTAAAACATTTAAACATTTGCTGGTTCCAGCTTCTGAAATGTGACTATTTTCTGCTGTTCTTTATCATACTGTATATGACAGAAAATAAAATATCTTTGGGTTTTGGACCATTGTCCATACAAATAAAGCAAACCTGAATTTTGGACTAAAAATTTATTATTAAAGTAATTTAATTGACCAGTAATGAAATAATAGTGTTATAATAGTGTAGTGGATATGTAAAATGAGTGGCAGAGTATGATGAGGGAAATGTGACATGAACAGTAGTATTTAAGTCTTACAGCTTTGAGGTCGGTGGTACCGAGGACACTGCCAATGTCACTGAGGTCTCTGAGCAGCAGACTGAGGATCTCTGCTGACCTCTTCTTATGATGAGAACTGATCTCCTGCAGGGTAGACAACTCCCTCTGAACTGTTTCCAGACTCACCTGAAAACAAAGGAGAAGAAGAAAAACTGACCTCTACAATACAAATACAGCTCAGACATTGAAAGAGGTCCCAACATCACATAGTCCTACCATTCCAACATCCTAAGAGCCTACCATATTTCTGTCCTAACACACTACTATCCTGACTCTTGTTTCTGCCCGTGGACTCACAGTTTTGTGTGCGAGCTCCTCGTTTAATTGTTCGTTGCAGCGGTTCTTGTTCTCCACCTCTTGGCTCTTGTGGTCGTAGTTGACGGCAAGCTCCTCCAGCGCCTGCAGCACCTCCTTCACCTCCTCTTTGGCCGAGTCACTGTCTCTCTGCAGCCGTGATAGCTCCTCCTGTAGACGCTCGTACTCCTGACGGCTGGACACCAACAGCTGGATGGACGGATTATGAAGAGGTGGATTTGTGACAGTTACATTGACAAATGGTTAGATACACAGTACAGTGGAGGTTGTAACGTTCAGGTGAGACCCACCTCATCCTGATCGATCAGCTGCTGTTTGAGTTTCTCAGCTGTCTGACTGTGCTGGTTGATCTCATCATCCTAAAACAGTAGGTCAGCAGATTTTCAATGTTTCACAGACTGAAACAGAAGAAAAGGCTCTGAGCTGGCACAGGTAATACTCACATTATAATCCAGGAGACAGTACAGGTAAGACTCACCTTGTCGTCCAGCTGATGGTATAGGTTGGTGATGAGTGTCTCGTACTGTGTCTTCTCTTCGTCTGACAGAGGGGGTTGGGCCAAGCTGTCAATCACTGCTGTCGTCTCACTGCTGCTGCTTTTCTTGTTTCTGCTGCTTAGCTGCTCCTCCAGAGGCACAGATTCACCTGGAGAAGTTAGGAAAGGCTTAACTTTATGCAAATGTTCCCTGACAAGCAAGATTGACAACTCAGAGAAAACCATTTAAGTGGTTTTGATTCCTAGGCTACTAGTCTGTGCAGGGGGTCATCTCAGAGGACTAAAAAAAATTGAACCCTATTCAACGCAACGTATCATAACATCATCCTGCAAAGTGCTGCTTTGGCTAATTAAAATATATGCAAACATTCCTGGTAGATGACTTTATAATGCGAATGCTGTATTTCTAAAGTTTACCTTTCCTCCAGCGTTTCAGCTCATTCTCCAGTTTCTGTATCATGATGTTCAGACTCCTGTTCTTCTCTTTCTCCTTCTCATACTTCTTCTTCCACTCCTCAGCAGTTAGCTCCAAGTTGACAGACACTGTGTTCTTTATGGTTTTAGCTCTAAAACACAAAAACAACGCAGGAAGTGTTTTTCAAGCTCAGAGAAATGTGTGCTCTCTGACAGTTAAGAGATGGTGGACTGGTAGACGTGATGATGATGATGTGTGAAAGAGATGAAGCGTGATTAGTAACAGTGTGTCAAGAAGTACTGACAGCAGTGATATAAACAGAAAAATTACAAATCAATTCAATATTCAATTCGGTTCAATTTACTTGTATAGCGCAAAATCACAGCAGAAATCATCTCAAGGCACTTTACATACAGAGCAGGTCTAGACCATACTCTTTATAATATATAAAGGCATATCCAGTAAAAAGATGTTTATTAACTCAATCATCACAGGTGCCTCCACACATGTGGATTACTTAATATGTTGCCCATGTGGCTTGCTCTACATCGGAAAGAATAATAAAAACAAAAGTAATACATTTTTCAAACACAAAAGTGCAGTAAGGCATATTGGCTGTGACTATCCTGTTGTAAATTACAATGAGGCCAGACATGACACTTCTAGTCTGATGATGTGGCACAAGAAATGTGACCACAATTATGTTGAAATATGTAATTGTGATTATTTTGATAATCATTTTTGGCTTATTTTACATATTTATATTTATGTTTAAATAGATAATAATTCTAGTAAAGTCCATATGTTCAGTAATTATACTGTTTTTAAAATTTATTATATGAATATAGTGGGGGTGGAACCTTTGTGCTCACTCTCGTTGCTCTGGGGAGTCAGTAAGGGCGTGCCCCTCCCACTGCTCCTGGCTGCTCCTCAGAGGCAATTTGGAGAGAGACAATGCATACCGTCCTCATTACCCTGATTTCACCTGCTTTATACAGGTTCGTAAAGTGGAAAAAGACATGTTAACTATTGTTCATAGAAAGCTATGTTTAGTAGATGAATGTTTCTGTAGAGTTTTGAATGTGTACGTTGATTGAAGTATGTGATATTTAGTGAGTAAAAGTTTATGTTTTAGAGCAGTTTGCTAGCGGTGATGTCACACGCCCGCGAAAATATCCCCGCAGTATGTTAAATGAAAATGTGATTTAAGGCTCCTGTACCTACACTATTTAAGTAATGTTCAATTCTAAAGTATCAGTTCAGTCTGTATGTACATAGTAGCTGTTTAGTGATAGTTTATGTTTAAAGAAATTGTTGAAACATGTACTCCAAGCACTTTTCAATCAATGTATTTTCAGGCCCTCTAACATGAATAGTTTAATGTCAGGTTGACATGTGCCAATGAACCCAGCATCGTATTTTAATTTGTACTGAATGAGAGTGTTTTACCATTTACATACTGTGAAGTGAGTGAGTGAAAGTGATTTATTTAGTAACTTTAATTGGTATGGAAGAGGAAATGTGTTATGTGTTATGTTTAATGAATGAATATGAGTGATCATAGTGAGGACCTGAAGTTCATTGATCAGAAATGTTTGTTTTTATGTTTTGTGCTTGTGCAATAAACCTCAGAGGCAATTTGGAGAGGGACAACGGTACCTTGTCCTCATTACCCTGATTTCACCTGCTTTATACGGATCACATTTATTTGTTGCTGTGGTCTTCAGGCTGGAGACCCATAACAATGGCATCAGAAAGGTTTCCTTTCCGCCCTGTTTTGGATATATGTTTTTTCAAAACAGCTAGACAACCAGACTACTTTAGCCTGAGTAAAGTTTACCTGAGTAACTGAGTCTGTATCTGAGTACCTTTGTCCGAACATGAGGGTGGACTTGGTTTCAGCCTCATTGTAAACAGACGGAGAGCAGCAGATTATGATCGTAGTTCGACAGTTTCCTCCCAGAGAGTCCTGCAGGATTCGGGTCATCTTACTGTCTCTGTATGGCACGTGTGTTTTCTATATACAGACAACAAATAAGATAAGTACAAAATGGCAAAATGTGATTTCACAAGAGGCTGAATTTCAGACGAAATGTGTTTTTATGAAGCATAGGTTTCCTGTCAAACATATAAAGCTGAGTTCTGAATATTTTATCAGATATTTCAGCTAATGCTGTGTTAGCTAATGTTAGTAAAGTGAACCATGGAAACATGATGTAAAGACTCACCGTTCCTTCACTCAGAGCAGCAATGACGTTACCGAGAGCAGAAAGAGACTTGTTGATGTTCTTGGCTTCATCCAACACAGCGCCTTCCGCTCCCGTTTTACTCACCTGAACAAAACATCATCACGCTATTTGTAAAATCATTGTGATGACATTAACTTAAGAAGCCGATAAACAGCAGAATGATGAAATAACATATCAGATTAATTATCTATTCTTGTGTGGTCCCACCCATTGATCAATCAATCAATGTGTAATGATTCCACAGTTCACTGAAAGTTCGTATTCAAGTTTAATGAACACAAGCTGGGCTGCACGGTGGTGCAGTGGCCAGCACTGGCGCCTCACAGCTAGAAGATCCCTGGTTCGCGTCCGGTTAGGACGCGTGGGATCTCTCTGTGTGGAGTTTGCATGTTCTCCCTGTGCAGCGTGGGTTTTCACCAGGTACTCCGGCTTCCTCCCACAGTCCAAAAACATGCTGAGGTTGATTGAATATTCTAAATTGTCCGTAGGTGTGAATGTGAGTGTGCTTGGTTGTTTGTCCTGTGTGTGCCCTGCGATGGACTGGCGACCTGTCCAGGGTGTCCCCTGCCTTCGCCCTAAGTCGGCTGGGATAGGCTCCAGCCCCCCCGTGACCCTGCAGAGGATTAAGCGGCGTACATCGTACAGATGTACAGATAATGGATGGATGGATGAACACAAGCTACTGCTCCCCATCCACTGTACAAAATGAACAGATTATGTTTTCATTAATAACTAGAGCTCTACTATCTAGGAATTTGGAGTTATATATAAATCTTTATTCTTATTAGTTTATTCTTAGATAACTGACACCTCTCGGCTCACAGTGGAAGGCATGGCTTACTACTGGAAATGTTTCATGATTTTGAAAGCAGCAAAAACTAGTGTTCTGATGGGACGGATCATTAAATGAGTCTATTGGAGCAGTGTTACCTTCTCGCTGCCTGCCAGGTCGACCAAGTAAAGTTTCCCCGACAGTTTCATCTCAGTCTCCACATTCTCCTGCTTGATATTGATCAGAAAAATACTGTGACTGCGAGAGCTGTGCTCATTCATGTCTGCAAGAAAAAACAAAGCGGAAATATGACTTACTACTACTATTTTTTTTTGTCAGTGTTGTTTCAGTTTTGCTGTGTGAGGCACTTTAGGTTGCATGTTTGTATGAAAGATGTTATGTGGTTAAAGTTCAATTGAGCTTGGTAGAAATGTAAGTGGCACTTCTAGTAGTAGCAGTAGCATTAGTAGTAGTAGTAATAGTAGTGCACATGGGAAAAGTTTTCAGGACTTCAGATAGTAGTAACAGTAGTAGCAGTAGTATCAATAGCAGTAACACTAATTCAGTAGTAGCAGTAGTACATATAGAGTCTCACTGGTAACAGCAACATGTCTGTTTGCTTTTCCCTCGTCGATGACGTCCATCACCTCATCAGGGCTGGAAACAAAACGCTCCGTGCAGCCCTGACAGGAAATATACATCAACAAAGTGCTGTTACTGCAGTGCTGATACTACAGTCCTGACAGCAGGTTATATTAAATGTGACATATTTTTAAATAGTTAAATATTAAAGAGTAGATACCTTCACAAAAGGAACTCTGTTTTTGTCCTCATGAACAGCCAAGTTTGTCTTCGACACTGAAACATGAATCACATCTGTCAGCAGTAGAAGTATTACAACAACAGAAGGATTAAATATGTTAACCATTATCCTCACCATCGAGTAAGTCTCTGATTTTATCCAGATAGATTTCAAAATATGAAACCTGCAGAGAAAGAGAGATTCACACAGACACATTTCATTATGTAGTAATACAAGATACAACAATACTATATATACTGTATGTTACTATAACATATTACAATACAATAATATGGAATATTCTCTCCTTTAGAGCCAAAGAAGACATTATATGAATGTTTTCAAAAGCTGAGTAGGACTAAACAAGACCAGTAAACCAAACTTCATGTGTAAAAATCATGATTCTGAAACTATCATGATATATTTGTTTGCAGATAAAGGACCAAATGTTATTCTCACATAGGAGATCAAACACAACTTTAACTTGATTTGTTTCCACTTGTCTATCACAGTTAACACTAAAATCTTTGTATAAACTGGGGGCAGAGGCCGCCATGCAAGGTGCCCCCTGTTTAATCAGGGTCCATAAACTTTCAGGGTCCCAGGATCAAACCACCAACCTTCTGATTAGCGAGTGACCCTCTACCTCCTGAGCCACAGCCACCTTGGTTCATGGTACTCATAAAAATAAAGTGTTGATATATGTGAGTGCAGACCAGCTGGTGAACATATGGAGAGCAGGTGGGTCAGTGAACGCCTCACTGGTTTCTAATGCTGACAAAACAACGGACAACAACAGTCCCTGCAGGGCATCTGATCACAGATCAGATTTAACTCTTTACATACACAGCTACAACACAGTCTAAATATCAGTAAAGTAATATCAGTAAACTTTTTGAAGTCCAAAAAGGATGTGAATGAGGTAAAATGCAGAATAGAAAATAACAAAAATATTTATAAAGGATGTAGAGATATAATATTAAAATTCCATAAAATATAAAAACAACATATGAACAAAGAGAGTGTTTTAATCATCTTCTGTGGTTTCAGTTCGATGCAGATGGCTCTTGATGGATGTGACTGATGATGTCATCAGTGTAATAATCATGCAACAATCAGTGTAACACATCACCTTGATGTGAAACTCCAGGTTCTCGTCCATTGAGTAGATGTGGTCAAAGATGTCTCTGGCGATGCGAGGGATGATTCCCATCAGACAAGGGTCGTGCAGGTTCCCCTAAAAAATTAAAAATAATGTTAACGGTAATATATACTGAATATACACTATACAATGACAGCAATATACTGTATTTAGTGTGTTACATGGAGAAAAATAAGTCTCAAAACTGGTGACAAATGTGTTTCATGATCTATAAATAAACATTTACACATGTATGGCCACCTATTATTGGTGTCCACAAATACATTGTCCAATCCACAAACACATACAGTCTGAATCCAGTCTGAAGATAAGAGATAAGATAAACCTTCATTTGTCCCTCAGTGGGGAAATTTGCAATAAGCTGGATTTGATCCTTCCACCGCAGACATTCAGGTGTCAGGACCTTATCTGACTGAGCTACACCTGAAGCTCTGAAGCTGAACAAATGGAAAATAATTTTACACATAAATATGCCTGTTGTAACTGGCAGGAATTCAAACTGGGCTACCCCCTTCTTCACACATTGACATTTGTTGCTAGGCCTAGGACCAACCCGAACTATAAGCTCTGTCAAAGAGGAAGGTTTTAAGCCTACTCTTAAATGTGGAAAGGGTGTCTGCCTCCTGAACCCAGACTGGGATCTGATTCCATAGGAGAGGAGCTTGATAACTGAAGGCTCTGGCTCCAAATCTACTTTTGGAGATTCTGGGAACCAAAAGAAACCCTGCATTCTGGGAGCGTAGTGCTCTATTGGGAAGATAGGGTTCAATGAGCTCTTGAAGATATGATGGTGCTTGACCATTAAGAGCTTTATAGGTTAGTAGGAGGATTTTAAATTCAATTCTTGATTTGACAGGGAGCCAAAGAAGCCAAAATGGGTGAAATATGATCTCTTTTCCTTGTTCTTGTGAGAACACGTGCAGCAGCATTCTGGATCAACTGGAGAGTCTTTAACGACTTATTGGTGCAGCCTGATAATAGAGAATTGCAGTAGTCCAGCCTAGAAGTAACAAATGCATGGACTAGTTTTTCTGCATCTTTTTGGGACAGGATATGCCTGATCTTTGCTATGTTCCGGAGGTGAAAAAAGGCAGTCCGAGAAATTTGCTTTATATGTGCGTTAAAGGACAAATCCTCATCAAAGATAACTCCTAGATTCCTTACAGTCGTGCTGGAGGCCAATGCAATGCCATCGAGAGTGCTGATATCTTTAGAAAATGTGCATCGGAGGTGCTTGGGACCAAGTACAATAACTTCAGTTTTGTCTGAGTTTAACAGTAAGAAATTGCAGGTCATTCAGGTTTTTACTTCGTTGAGGCCTGAAGTTTAGCTAATTGGTTGGTTTCATCTGGCTTAATTGACAGGTATAATTGGATATCGTCTGCATAGCAGTGAAAGTTGATGGAGTGTTTCCTGATAATGTTCCCCATGGGAAGCATATATAAGGTGAACAGGATTGGTCCAAGCACAGAGCCTTGTGGAACACCGTAGTTAACTTTAGAGTGTTTCAATGATTCGTCATTGACAAGTACAAACTGAGATCGGTCTGATAAATAGGACCTAAACCAGACAAGACAGCTGTGCTGTGATTAGCAGGCTGATGTGGACCTCTGAGAGGAATGATTTCAGCTGGTTATTCACTACTGAGTGTAGGATTTTTGAGTGACAGGACAATTTTGATAGTTATTAAGATTGGGCTGATTTGCAAACACTGGAACTATGTCTGATGAGATGGAAAGGTTGAATATATACGAGGTGCAGACATTCTTAAGAAAAAAGGATCCAAGTTATCCTCACCGACTGACTTACTGGTATCAAAGGCCTGCAGTGCTTCCAGAACAAGATGAATGTAGAAAGGCTAAATAGAGAACTGGGCCTCTGGACTGGCCATATGTACACAATCATTAATTGTGGAAGGGGTCCCTATAGGTCTTTCCTCAAATAAGTGGGCAGTGGCAGCAATGTTCAGGAGCAAGAGTCGTTAGTAATGTCCACAGGTTACTGCTCACTTACTGTCTACAAGTATTTAACTGCTCTATTGTCTTTGCTGCTGGACAAGTGAATTTCCCCACTGAGGGACGAATAAAGGAATATCTTATTTTATCTTATCTTACCACTTATTTTTATTTGAAGATCATGACACATGCATTTGTGGCCAATATTAAGAGTAATTTATGTCCAAATTAAAGCATTTAATACCAAAATGTGTCAATTAAAATAAATTTTAAAAATTGAGTATTGAGCGTGAATCAGACTGACCTCCATGGTGTGAGTCTTTCCAGATGACGTCTGACCGTAAGCAAAGATGGTCCCATTATATCCTCCCAACACATCTGGAACACACACACAACATGCAACATACATACAGCAAACACAAGTTACAGTTACAATACACAGTTTCACATTGTTTCCATAGAAACATTTTTTAATTTTCTTTTCTGAAAGACTTCAGGGTTTAAGGTTAGGGACAGACTGACTGCACTAACAGAGAGGTGGGGCGACTGTAGCTCAGGAGGTAGAGCAGTCGTCCGCCAATCGGAAGGTTGGTGTTTCGATCCCCGACCCCTGCAGTCTATGTGTCGAAGTGTCCTTGGGCAAGATACTGAACCCCGAATTGCCTCTGATGGCTGTTCCATCGGCATATGAATGTACATCGCTTTGGATAAAAGTGTCTGCTAAATGAAATTCTAAATTCTAGAACCAGACACCAAAGTCTGTTTACTTATATTAATTCATACATTTTTATTTATTTGTGTGTGTTGTTTTGTTTTGTTTCTTCTTATGAAACTTATTCATGTTGATATGTTTTTATTAAGGAAATTTTGTTACTCATATATGCCACATATTGCTGCCGCCTTGAAAAAGAATTAGCTAAATTTCCCATTATAACAAGCAGTCTTTCATGATATTATGACATACTATGTTGTTATGACAAGATACCAAATTATTCTGTTTTCAGAAGAAACCATTCTTGTTATGACATATACCTTCACTTTGTTATATCACTTTCTTTTTATTTCAAAATACCAGTATATTTTGACACACTAACTTAGAGTCAACATATAACAACATAGCGTGATGGATAAACATATAATATGCATAAATGACATATTTAAATATAGATGTATATTATATTATAGTAGATAGAAAGGGTTAATAATCTGGTAAACCGACCTTTAACAATCTGTCTGGCACAGGTGTCGTACACCTGAACCTGTTCAGTGTTTGGAGGGAGGACTCTGTCAAACACATACGGCTTCCCCTGAAACACAGGAAATACAGCATCAAAATAAAGGTCTGTCTTAGCCCTTTAACATTCAGCTGTCTCCTTAGCTTCAAGGTTGTTACCATTCTCTTCTCCCACTCCCACAAGACATTACCACTCTGAATGGACACAGTATTGAGAGGGTCTCAGAGTATAAATCTTGGTATCTGGGTGGACCAAAAAGTTTTGTTTAAATTTGAAATTGACACACTTGTCAGCAAGCTTTGACAAAACATTGGATTGAAATGTGGAAACATCATGTGCTTATCAGTGCAACTCAGACTTAAGGACTAGATGAAAAGTATCTATATGTATGAAGTTCAATAGTTACTGCTTACAGTATGTTATGCCCATGTTTACTCATAATATATTCATGTAACTATACAACGTTGAAATGTGATGTGTGTCTCATCTCCTTTCTTCTCAGGTCAGTTTGATCGACAGCGTCTCCTCCTTCCTGTTAGAAGCCTTTATCATAGTACAGACATAAATAAGAAAGCTCTGGAGGAAGGGAGGAAAAGATAAGACTAAGTGTGGCATAGACTCTTTTATGTCTGACATTTTCGGCTGTGCTGTGTATAAACATTGAAATAGTATGTTTCACAACACTGAACTGTTCCATAACAATATTTTCAGTGATTATGACTAAAGTTTTGTACATTTTTGCAGGTGTCTGGGTAATTTTTCATGTATTATGGATTTCTGGCAGCTTTATACTTTGTTAAACTAAATAAATAAAATAACAAGTCAGACTTTGTGTTGAGAAAAGGAAACCGTTCATGTGGGGGAGAACAGTTTAACAGCCGCTAATCTGTTGACATTTAACTGATCTGAGGAGAGTTTGACGGTTTTAGCAGCATCCACACACAGACATTCAGATTCAGAGCAGGTGTCACTAAATATTAAAATGTCAGTGGAATAATAACTGTTTTCATTTTATTTTGTTATTATTTTCATTACTTAGTACAATATATCTTAAGGTAGCATCTTCAAATGTATATTAATCTTCAAAACTGTCCAAAAGAAACCCAATAAACAATATTATTCTGCTTATTTGCATATATGTTAAAGAGAAGCAGGAAAATTGCAATTACATTTGAGAAGCTGAAACCAGAGAATATTTGGTGGTTTTTGTTGTTGTTGTTAAAATAACAAGGCATCAGAGGAAGCTTCAGGAGATCAATAAATTATCAAAATTGTCCTCTGAGAGAGAATGGATCTTAATTTATTTTGAGTAAGTCACAAACCAAAAAGCTTTAACCTGCTATCTATAATCTATGAAAATGTGCTTACATGTGCTTAAAAAAAATCTGTCATTGAATTGATTCAAGTCAATCAACAGAAAATGATTTACCCTACCTAACGATTTAGACAAGTGATTAATCATTAGAGCCATTTCTGTTTTGGTTTTGAAGAGAAAAATTCTAATACATAACCCATAGAAAATAGTGATCATGAAAAATTGTGATTTTTTGGGGTGATATTTCATAATTTCACAAAACAATTAACTGTAATCAGGAGTCAGGAATATAACTGTCACATTGAGTGATCATGAAAATAATTGTTGGTGACGAGGTAACGTCTTCACGTCTTGTTTTGTCAAGCCAACACAAAGAAATTCAGTTTATTGTGTTAGTAAATAGAACATCTGACATACCAGAAAATAATTGAACTGATTTATGATTTGATTGATCTAAAATAGATTCATTTTATGTTGATCAATGCCAATGAATTAATTGACTAATTGTTTTATCTATGAAATAGCACCTGATGTTTTAAGTTAAACTGAAATAAAATGTTCATCAGTAGGAACAGAAACATTCATCCTGAGTCTGTCTGATGGTTTCTCTAATCTCAGGTCAGTCACTCAGTGTGTCTGCATTTCAATTAGATGCCCGTCGTCATGGAAACTGCATCCCACTGGGAGACGACTGAATGAATCAGAGGAAAGAAAGATGATTACTGCACAATGATGCAAGATAGAGAGAGAGAGAGAGAGAGAGACTAGTATGGCAATTTTTTTCTATTTAGTTTTTGCTCAAGTGGATTTTACTGAGGCCCTGGATCTTTCCCTCTTCACATGATCTGCATTTTTTCTGCTCCGGATTCTCTTTTATTCACCGAAGCTGCTAGCTGGGTGTCAGCTGGTTAGTCCTCAGGCTAAAAACATCAGCTCTCTAAACTGAGGGTTTGAGGAGCCCTCCTGGTCGGGGTGTAACCACCCCTGCTGGTTGGGGTGTGACCACTTGAAGGACCGGATACACAACGATGGAGTCTGACGCAGGGATTTCCAGCATTACATCTGAGCTTTAATCCGCTGAAAGCCTCATCAATGGCCTTCTCCAGCAACAGACAAAGATCCAAGACCTGCTCACTGCTTTGAAGCCACCTGGCCCAGTCTCAGCTCACGGGGATGCCTTTGGTTGGGCTTCAGTAGTAAAAGGAAAGAAGGGTTTCTCTCCCACTCTTGGACCAAAACATGGATGAGGATGCTCTGCCACTTTAGAACTTTTCTGCACTAGTTAAGATAGTGTTAAGATAAGATAAAGATTCTTTATTGATCCCCCAGAGGGGAAATTCTAATACTAAGCAACAACACAAACCCCATCACGCAAGAATTGCACCACAGGTCAGGAAATGCTCAGCTCTAAGGCCTAACTCTCCGAGACATTTGCCCACATGTCTGGAGGGCAAGCACCCATGGATGCAACCCCTGAAACCAAACCTGCTGTCTACCAGGTGCCAAAATACTGGACAACATTGAACTTTCCCCTGCTGCCACTGACCGCCACCCAACTGCCCTCACTATTATTGTGCACGTCAGTGGGAATGACCCTCGAATTCAGCAGAAATGCTCGAGAGCCTTGGAAAAAAACAAATTTTTCCTGGTCCTATTTCTGCATGGAGGAAGTCCGGCAGGAATTTCAGCCACATTTTTATCATGCGACAGAGGTTTCTCAATTTCTGTGTTGCTAGTGGTTTTGGTTATATCAACTACTTTGACTAGCAATTTGGCAGGATCTCTACAAGCTGGACAATCTCATCTTAACAACAAATGAACATGAATACAAACATCACTTTAAGGTTGCAAGCACCCTGACGATAGGATACAAGAATAACACAGACTCTCCCCCAGATACTCCTCAACCTATGAGTCTCACCATGCCTGTTAATTTAGCCCTCATAAATGTAAGATCTTTAGCTAGTAAGACCTATATATTGAATAATGTTATTGCAACCTACACTTTGGAGACCTGGCTTCGGTCCAGTGACATCAGTTCTTTTGCAGAACATTGTCCCACCAACTGCATATTTTTTTAAGTCTCCCAAACTGTGACTCTTACAAAGCCAGCTGGCCTTAAAGTGCTGGTTTTCAAAGTCACTTGTGATATCCCTGTCTGCTGTATTGTTATTTATCATCCCTCTAAACCCAATAGTAGCTTATCATTTGATTTCTCTGATTTTATTTCATCTGCTGTTCCTAGCTACTGCAATCTTATTGGTTGGAAGACCCCACTAATTGCTTTGTTTCTACGTTTTTAGGTATGTGTGAATCTTTTAATCAGAAACATTATGTATCTCATCCCATACATGAATGAGGACACACTCGTGATTTTGTTTTCAATAAGTTTATCTGTTAACTCCCTCACCTTGAAAGATTTTGCCTCTGATCACTCTGATAACTTTCATGTTTGATATTGACTTTGGCCCTCTAGTTCAGCTTGTATATCCTCCCTCTTGGTCATACTATTCATCAGTTTAAGGCTGTTGTCTACCATTGTTATGCAGATGACACCTAGCTTTATGTAGTCTTTTAATCTGATGAGCTATAAAATCTGGTTACTGTACACTGACAAAACAGAAATATTGGTCATTGGCCCACGTGAAGCATCAGTATTAGTCCATATCTCAAACATCTAACAGGGAATATAAAACTTCATTTGTGCTTCAGAATTCAGTTCCTCCTGATCACAACCAAAGCCCTCCATGGTTCCACTTTCTTACTTCTGAACTTATAACCATCTGATTAGTTGCTCTTAGATGTCCCACAGTGCAGGCTCAAACAAAGTGGGACTGTGCTTTTCCCGTTTTAGCTCCAACACTATGGAATCCTCTCCCCCTCATTCAGGTCAGCTGACTCTGTACCCCATTTTTAAAAACTCACTTGTTTTTATTTGTCTTTTAATTTCTGCATTGTTTTTTAAATTGCTTTAATCGCTGAGTATCTGTTTCTGTTTTATAAATTGTATTTTTACTTGCCGTTTTGATGCTGTCTATTATGCATTTCTATTATTAACTAAGAAGCACTTCAGAACTGCAGTTTTGAAAAGTGCTATATAAATAAAGTTTACTTACACAAACACACAAACATAACCCACATTGAGAACATTTTTTGAGAACTTGATCTGAGTTAAAAGAAGTTCAAAGGTCTAAAATATTTAATTTAAAACATGTATTATAAGTGCAGATATTTGGTTTTCAGAGACAAACTGTCTGATATTCAAGAGTTTGTTGGAAAACTATACATTTTCTTTTTATCACTGAAGATATTTTCAACACATATTCATTCTGTTTGCTCAGAGATTTATCTGTATATAAAATAATAATTAAAAAATCATAAAAGTTTTGAAAATTTGATTAAACTACGTATTGGCACAATGTACATCTCCATTTCAAAATAAATGTTTGTTTTGACCTGGAGATGTTCGGCCTGTTAGAGGGCTCGTCTATTCACATTCCACTGTCAGTCACATGATGTCTTTCCCATTAGACTTTGCAGAAGCTTCATCCTCCCATTTTCTGATCTGCACTGATCTGCAGCTTCAGTGAGGCAGTAAAACTGGTTTTCAGTTGAATCACTGAGAATCAAAACGAGAAGAAACTGCATTTCTGTTTTTCTTTTTGTTGTTTCAAGATGGCTGCCTCAGAATGCCGGTCACATTCTTTTAGGAAAAAATGCTCGTGGAGCCCTTTCACCAGAGAGGGGCTCATGAACATCAGGGGAACAACTCCAGTGGATTTATTTGACACTTTTCTTGTGTCATCAGTGGAACTATTGGAAATTCTGGTCAAACATGTCCTCAATTGGTGGAGGAATCTGTTTTCATACTAACAGTGTCTGGTGACTGTTCACCTGACCTGGAATCAGTTTTCATAGACTATAAATCTTTCTACTCACCCATGAGTTTGTTTTACTCAGTTTAGCCAATGTTTACTTTCCATCACAGGCCAACATGCAGAAGACACAGCAAATGTTCTCCGACCAGAAACAAGATCTATTGTAAGGGTTTTTTTACCACATGAAAACAAAACAACAGAACATACTGTTTGTGTCAGCAGCTAATTAATGTTTAAATTAAGGAGAAATTTGTGTCCTTTCTTTTGGTAATGAAGGTCTTGGACATGAAGAGGTTTTTTAAAAGGTTTTTGATTTTGTCTTTTTCAAATTAAAGGACAGATTAAAGAATCTCAGGCTTCCAAATCCAACAGCTCTTTTTTTAGAATACATTAAAGATGATTAGTTATTGTTTTGTAGAACAGCTTTGTGTTTGGTCCTTTTGTCATGAAGCTTTTTACAAATTTGTAAAAAAAACAAAACAAGATATTGCAGCTTTTTAAAACCCAAGTACAAACAAACATCGTCTGTTTATATTTCGTTAATGACGTCTCATTGAAGATACAAAGCAAAGAGAAACAAACTGAACTCTGCTCATTATAATTATCATATATACGCTTCATTACATTTATATTCCAATCTGCCTCATTATATTTGAACTGGAAACAGACGAAGAGGGAAACTGGGACAGAGTCACATGACCTTCATCAGGATGGAGATGACGTTTCAGGTTTTTAGGAAAAACTGGACAAGTCTGGTTAAATTATTCAATAATAATAATAATAATAATAATAATAATAATAAACAGTGGGCACACTTTGTTTTCACACAAAAAAGTTTTAGAAATTAATAATAATGTTCTCAGGCACATTGGAAATTAATGTTTAAGCTAAATTAAACTAATTATCCCACTTCAATAATAATCATAGTTCAGGTCTCTGTGGGAATTAGTTTATATCTAATTATTCAGATAGAAAAATAAAAACATAGAGAGTGAATTTCTAAATACAGATCACAAGAACAAAAATACTTTTCAGTGAAAACAGAAAATGTTTTTTATTCATAATAGCTTCTCCAACAAAAGAATTGCCCAGCTGGGGACAAATAAAGTACATCTATCTATCTAATGTTGACCACCTGTCACACTTACTTCCTGTTTCAAAATATGACAAATAATGACAAACCAGTTATTTCTCAGGGGGAGATGAAGAGCTGCACATACAACAACAAATCCTGGTTTACGTCTGAACTCAGGCGAAGCTGCCAGGCCAGGAGAAGGAGCAGGACGTCTACAGGAGTGAGGACTGAAGTCTGTACACCCAGACCAGAAACACACTGACGAAGGAACTTGGAGAAGCAAAGAGGAGAAAACGACCCTGCGTCACTGTGAAGAGGCCTGCAGGACATCAGTGGCTACAGGAAACCATCACCCCACACTGTGGACAAATATCAACTGGCTGACGTCCTTCATGTGTTTTGCTGAAGGTTTCATAAAGCCCACATTCACATCAAACAACCACCCCCACCTCCAATATCACCCAGGCCACTGGGCCACCTGTCAGTGGATCACAACTAACCTTAACCCTGTTCCCAGTTCTCCCCTCTGGGAGGCGCTACAGAGCTCTCTTTGCCAAAACACCCAGACACAAGACCAGTTTTAAATGCAGTTTTTAACATGGACACGTCATCATTCACTGTCAATAGAAATCCTGCTCACATAATGTATATAAACCTGTAGACATGTAAATACTGAACAGACTCGTCAGCTCCACGTACACGTTCATTCAAGATTCATTTCTCTGCACTGTTTGTGTTGTTTGCAACACACAAATCAGCTGACTTGTTTAGACTTTTATCATGTTGTTGGTGGTTTTTATACAGACACACAATCTTTTTCACACTTGTGTGCACAACAGTCGGGATCATTCTTTACTTTTCTTTGTTCAGGATTTGTTGTCCTTGTTCTTGGCTCTATGTCTGTTCCTGTGTTTGTACATTGAGACCAAGCATCAACCTCCTGCGCTGAAAAATGAAGCCAATACGAAAGTGCAAAAAGCTGCAGTTCCTCGAATGAACACTAGGGGCAGGCTCCAAAGGGAGTCAATTACAGTTGACCCACGTGTTAAAATGTCCGACTTTACGGCAGAAGAAAACATGTTTACAGCCTGGTACAAAAAATGGCTTTAGTCTCTTTAGCTGATTTTCCACTTCATGGCAACTGTATGAGGGGTGATTTTTTTAAATAACACACTCATTTAAAATCTGAAATTGTGTATAATGAAGAGCAAGGTCACTTTGATTGACAGCTGCCTGCTGACTGTCGGCTCCAAACACGGAGCTCATTCAGTCACTGAACTTCAGCTGTTTGTGCTGGTTTTGCCTTTGGGAAATTCTTTCATGTAAATACCGGATAAATAACTCGGCTTGCTGAGCCGAACGTTAACCCAGATGTTGTTATTGGTTCAGCTGGAGTTGGTTATTGAAGCTAAACAGTAACATAAAATTTGACGATCCACGAACTCAAACGTTATCATTTATCTTATTATTGCTAAAACAGATATTTCAAGTTCATTATACTCCAGAAGCTGACTGACTGTGATCGGCTGGAGGCTGAAATGTTGACATATTATCTTACTCCAGCTTATTAAAGTACCGTAACCGGTGCCGAAGCCGGCCGGTACCACCGGGTTAGCCGGCCGGTACCACCGGGTTAGCCGGCCGGTACCACCGGGTTAGCCGGCCGGTACCACCGGGTTAGCCGGCCGGTACCACCGGGTTAGCCGGCCGGTACCACCGGGTTAGCCGGCTAGCTCGGTGAGCATGTTTCATCAAACAGGCTTCATTCAGCTCCACCTCTTTGTCCATATTTGGATTAACTGGAGTTAGGCGACGTCACCACTGCCAAGATGGCTGCGCTACGATTAGCTTTAAAATTACTCATCAGAAATCTTCGTTAAAGTCACGGTTTTATACAGTCTATGATTGAGACTAATGAAAAACCAGAGTCAAACTCTTTGTATGTGGACACATTGCTGAACAATAAAGATGATTCTGATTATTTATTAAAAAGTGTCACCAGGAGTCTATAAAGGGAACTGAAATGAAGGCGTTAGTATTCCCATTACTTTGAAATCCCATTAACCACAATATTTCTATAATAATCACCCCCATCAATGAACTGATATAAAATAAAAAATAACATATCCGAAACATATTTGCTTTCCTGATGTTTGTTGATTTTCTATTTTACAGGTAAAACTGATTTATTTGAATTGATTGATTGATTTTTTACAGCCTGAAGACTGAAGCAGTTTCCGGTGCGTTGACTCAGGTTTCTGTTGTGTTTCTATTGTTACAGACAGACAGACAGACAGACAGGTTGGCGGGTGTGCCGTTGAATTGGACCCGTGTCTCTCTTCACTCACCGACACCACCACCGTGTCCTCGCCGTTAAATTTGGGGACGTATTTGTCTCCGCGGCTCCGCTCGGCGTCGTTCAGCGGCCTGAAGCGACACATCACCTTCACCCCGCAGACCCCGCACTCCGCTGCGTCCACCATCACCGACCCTCCGCTCAACACCAACACAAACACCGACGGAGACACCGGAGAAACGGCTCCGGAAACGCTGCCCCTTTAGCGGACAGAGCCGACGCAGTTCCGCCGACAAAAGGATGAGAGCCTCGGTGATGCTGCAGAGTTCCGTCCGGTCTCCGCCTCTCCTCCGGGATGCTGACCGACTGAAGACTCCCACCTCAAACAGGTCCACCCTGGGCAACCAGCCGCAGGGAACTCTGGGACATGCAGTCCTCCCGGTTTCCATAGAGATAAACTGATCGATTAATCAATCAATCAGTTCTGTGTTACATGGAAGAAAAGACAATAATAAATATCCATTTCCAAAATATTTAGAAAAATACATTCAAAATGTCTTTTTTTACGATTCTTAAAACATACAACAACAAATCTGGAAGAAAAGGAGGAAATAACCTAAAAGAAGAAAATAAAGTTTTTGTCTTTCAAACCTCAAACCTGAAACGGAAAGACTGGTATTTTTGGTTGACAAACATCGTGTCTGACCCGCAGGAGAATCAGATGGACTCAGAACCAGAACACTGATCCTGGTTTTTCTTCGTATTTTAACAGCATTATGTGCCCAGAAGTTTTTGCATCTACAACTGTTTTCTACATGTCAGCGACACGCAGAGTCGGAGAGCCCCTGTCACTACCACATCTGTACCTCCTGCCTGATCAGGTCCTAACACCTGGCCCATGGCTAATTATAACCCTAACCGTTCCCCATCCAATTAGATAAGATAAGATAAGATAAACCTTTATTCGTATAAGCTGGATTTGATCCTTCCACCTCAGACCTTCAGGTGTCAGGACCTTATCTGACTGAGCTACACCTGAAGCTCCTGGAAAATTACATTTTTAGGCTGCATATTTGCACATGTGCAGTACCAATCAGGCAGGAGGTAGCTCCCCCTTTTTAGAACTTTATTAGCAACACAGTAATATTACAACGCAAACCCTCAAATACATTTCAGAATGAAGTTTTGTATTTTCACAGCATTACAAAAAAAATTAATGAACTTAAACAAATATAAAGTGGTGTGATCACAGTGTACAACTGTACTACATACACTGTATAGTTATAACCGTATATAGCCCTTGTAAATGTAATTTGGTTTTTCTTTTTATTACTTATTTCAGTACTACATTTATAGTTTGTTCTGTTTTACTCAAAATGTTACTTAGGTAAAAGTCCAAAAATGTTAGCATCAAAATACACTTGGACTACATTCTGAATGGTCCATTTCAGAATAATTTATATTGGATTCTAATTATGGATGCATTAAGGTGTTAATCACTTTAATGCTGCAGCTGGTGAAAGTGGAGCTTTTTTAAAATTACTTTATGTACTGCTGACTTGTCAATAAAGTTTTATCTTATAATACATCATAATGTATTTGTTGATTACTTTTTGTATTATTAATCTGCACTAAAGCTGTCACATATCTCAATGTCACATCACAGCTGGCTCAGCCTAAAGGAGTTGCCTCTTTATGCGAGGCAGTCATCATTCCATCTTCAAAGGCCAGAGCCTTGTGGAGAAGACCCCCCCCCACTGGTGTTTGGTCGACTGGTCCACGAGGCCTCAGATGGGCTCCACAGTAATGTACTACAGAAAGTGGAAATATTCAAGTAAAGTACAAGTACCTCATAACTGTACTTGAGTAAATGTACTTAGTTACTTTCCAGCACAGTTACAGATTGTGTTTTGTTGGCAAAATAATCTGAAATTTCAGTGTGAAGAAGGAAAAAGTCTCTCTGTCATTTTTACTGTTTTGTTGAATCTTTTTGTTTATTTACAGACTAAAAGAAGTTAAAACAGAAGAAAACAAAAATCAGACTAACAGAGTTTACCAGCCGTCAGTCTGTGTCGATGCATTTTTATTTCTCAGCATTTTCTCTTTGAAAGAGTGAACAGTGTGTGAACCAGCTGACACACAAACACACACCTCTACATAATTGACAGCGAAGAGAGTGAAATCTGTCAATGCTTCAGTTCACACACGTCTGATCAGCGTCTGTCTGAGAAGTTTAAAAGTATAAAAAAAAAATTTCTTTTTACAGGATGCATATTTTTATTGTAATGTGGCTTTAGATGATCAGAAGGCCATGAAGAGATTCCTTAACAGACAGTTAAAAAATATGAACTAAATCCTGATAAACAGACATCACAAAAACATCTTGAAATCTGTAAAAATTAAATCAGTTTTCCATCTTTGGGAAAAAAATGATACTCAAGTTCTGATTTATAAAGAAATACAAAATGTAAACATGAGAAATAAATAACCAATCAGAGCAAGGACAGAGGCTCATCATGGCCAATCAGCGTGAGGATACGTGACTGATGAACCAATCAGAGTTGATTCTGCAGTCACATGACGATCTGCTTCAGAAACTAAAGTGATGGAACAAACAAAAGCTATTTTACATCAAAGACATTTACAAACTGTACAACAACAACAATAATAATAACAATAATAATAATAATATCCACACTCAGTAAAATGTTCTGACTTCATCTTCTATTTCTGGAGGTCACAGCGTGTCACATTCACTGGTCAGACACTGAGGAGGAGCAGAGCATGATGGGAAGAGGTGCAGGGCATGATGGGATATGATGCTATGTGACCTCCATGGGCAGCGTGGTCTCTGACAGTCCATTCAGCAGTCGCTCCGGCTCATGAGAGTCTCTGTCAGGAAAACAAGAATTAACCATCAGTGATGACATCACTCCATCGAAGATCGAAAACAGATTGAGCACCAGTATCAGTTCATCTGCAGATATCTGAGATTCATTTAATATTTTACAACAAAGATGGTATGCTGGATAAACTCTGCAGAAATGTTTCAGTTTAAACCTGGTGGAACAAATCCTAATCCATACTAACATGTTATCCATGTTGACAGAATACATTCTGTGTGTTTACATTCTGTTTTCTGCAGTAATCTGGTTTCTTAAATGTCCTGTAAACCCGAAGCCTGGTTTCTGTAATCGAGGTTGAGAATTAGAGAAACCAGGATTAGGGACATCTGAAAACAGAGGTTTAAATAAATTAAAGCAAAATTCAGACGCAGCTCGTTTCACTTATATGACTGAACTAACTTAGCCATGTTTCCACAATAGGATCAGCTGTAGAGGAGGAAGCTGGTTACTGATCTTCATCAGATTATAAGAAAACATGATTGAAATGAAATATTCTCGTTCACAATCAGTACTGGGAGTGTTGGTCCAATTGAATAAAACTTTAAAAAACAGCTTCCTTAAAGTGGATGTTGACCTGGACAGGTCTGTTTAGGTGGATGTGTACCTGGCGGTAGAGACTTTGGGCACTCGGTCGAGGCTGGCGGCAACGCTGGCAAGCTTTAAGGCAGACGTTTGGGGGGCTGAGGGTCGAGCAGTGTGGGGGTGGGCGGGGGAGACAGCTCCCACCTGGCTCCTCTGGTTGGGGAGAGACAGAAGGGAGGAGGAGGAGGAGGAGGAGGAGGAGGAGGGGGGAGTGACCCCCGAGCTGAGAGTCCTGACCTGCTGAGAGACGATGAGGAGGAAGAGTATGGAGGCCTGGAGGGACCTGAAGAGGAGGAGGAGGAGGAGGACTTTAACATCATCATGGATGCAACAAGTAGATTGTAAACCTTTTTCGGTATGTAATGTGTTCTATACATAAAATGTAATTATTAATATTTATTATTATATACAATATAGAGATGCTGAACAAAAAAGGCTTTTATGATCATTAAGATGTAATTTTAGGAGAAAAAAGGTCAAGCAATAACTAGAATGAATTTCTGAAGAAAATGTGTGCAAATGCTGCCACATGAGAGCACTATTGACAACAGGTTTTAATATGTTGAGCACATGCACAGGGCGGACATGTGAACACAAAACAGAAGAAACAAAATGACTAATCAAGAGAACAATCACGCTGTTGCTGAAACAAACCTATCTGTATAATTTTATAAATAATATATATAAGATAAGTGATAAGATAAACCTTTATTCGTCCCTCAGTGGAGAAATTCACATTGCACAGCAGCAAAGATGATGGAAGCAAGTTAAAGAGTAAAAAATGAACAATATAAACAAGCTAAAAAAGAAAGATATATAAAATAAAATAAAATATTATAATAAAATATATGACCAGTATATACACTATGGACAGGACATTGAATTGAGGTAAGAAATGAAATCTTGCATAAAGAATTGAATATCAAATATTGCACTTGAATGAAATGAAATGAAATATTGTACAGTGAATGGATTCTGGAATAAATATACAGACATGAAAAAGTGTGTTGCACAGATGTACTGACATAGAGGTGTATGGTCTATTGGGAGAAGTGCTGGTTGTACAGTCTAAAATATATAAATAAATTAGAACTATAATAATTTCATAATTGTTTACTTGTAAAATTGGAAATTTATCTTTTAATGATGATGTTTTTCTTGATAAAATTACTTTATTTCATTCTTTGAGAAACTCAACCTTACTGATGTTTGACTATAAAAACTGACTTAAAATTGATTCTCATAATAAACCTTTTCAATTTTACAAGTTAAATGTCCAAATCTCAGTTTATCTCACATTATTTATTTTGACTTCTAGTAAATGTACCTGTGTATATATATATATATATAGAGAGAGAGATTTACAGTAGACAATAATACATTTAAAGAATTGAAGATTCTAGTTTTTCCAGATTTTAAGTTCTGTTGTAGTTATTTTTATTATTTAATCTTTGATTCTACATATTTATCTTTTGTCCTCATGGAGTATGTTTTTGTGTTATGTGACTTGGCTGCTGTAACGCTGATATTTCCCACTGGGGTTGTTCCTGTTCCTGAGCAGCAGAAGTTAACCCTGTGAGACAGCTCACCTGAAGAATGGTGGACTCCATTGATGCTGGTCTTATAGGGTTTGTTCTCACTGTGAGCTGGAGGAGGAGCACTGATCACAGCAGAGGCTGCAAACTGAGCGCTGGCCGAATCGAGAGTCTTTGAACTGGACTCACCAGCCCTGGTGGACTACAGATCAGACCAGGAGAGACCAGGACAGGACAGGTTGTTACTCAGAAAACCAGACAGCCAAGTACTCATGAAAATGTATCATAGATGAGACAGATTTATAAAAAAAAAGAAGCTAAAGAACAAATGTTAGGCTGTTGTATTTAATCTGTTAACTGAATATATTTTCCCCAATATCAACAATAAGACAAAACTGAGATCAGCGACAACCGTGAAAACTGATGAAAATTAGACCACGATCAGAGTGGAGTTCTGACAAACCTTTGACAGCGAGGAAGTGAAGAAGTGACCAAAAACACAAAGCACTGTGAACGAGGGAGATCCTAAATATACATGTTGAATCTGAATCTAAATGTGTGTTGTGTTTTACTGTGTCCATCCAAGAGGGCGGTACTGCGTTCTCTAGTGCTTTTTGTGTTTTCATCTGTTTGTTCGGTTTTCTCCTGCCTCTTAAAAATTGGACACTCAGTTGGCCAAACTTTTCCCCCGGTTTTCATTGAACTGGAGACTTTTTCTGAACTTTTTGTGGGAGCAGCAGCAGCTCTCTGTGGGATACGCTGGAGATTCAGGCCTTGTCCACACGTAGCAGGGTTTTTGTAAAACCGAATATCCTGCCCCCTCCGTCTAGAAAAAAAACTTACGTACACACCACCTCGTTTTTAGAAAAAAATTCATCCACACCTAACCGCATAAGTGCGTCGTTAAGCACATTCATAAGCATGCCAGACCTTTAGGTGGCAGTAGTTCCCCAAATCCTATCCAATCAGAGTAAGCTTGTGGCAAGGTGTCGGAAAATAACCGTCCTTAACATCGTCCTTCGCCTGTGCTCGTGAATGTGGAGCAGTATCTGGGCTTATAAAAACAAGCAAGCAAAAAGCGCCTGGACAAGAGACAGCGCCCAAACCCTTTGTTAGGGCATCCATACTGTTTCCGAATGTAAACACAGATCGCTTATGTGACGTAAGAACATATTTTGTTGCAGGCAGTGACATTTCAAAACGCAAAACCCCGGTTATTGGTGTCCACATGCAGACGCATAAACGGAGTATTCGCAAATCTTCACTTTGGTCGGAGGTTTTTAAAAGAATCGTTTTTAATGCCGTAAATCTGCGTTTTCATGTGGATGACAGGCCAAACCGTAGAAAAATATCTTCGTTTTGTGAGATACCCTGCTACGTGTGGACAAGGCCGCAGACGAGGGAAGCGAGCAGCCTGTGGTCAAGTCTGTGAGGAAATGGGGACAGGATCCTGTACAACCAGGCCAGGAACACACTGACAAAGGAGATCAGTGCTGGTGTGGAGGTGCCCGAGAGACATTGCCAACTACAGGAGACCATCCCCCCACACTGTGGAGAACCATCAACAGCAGCAGGTAAGGCTGGGGAGCATCACATCCAGCAACCGGACAATCAGCACTGGCGCCTTCCAGGGGTATGTGCTCTCACCACTGTGCTTCTCTCTCTACACCAATGCCTGCACCTCAAGGGACTCATCTGTCAAACTTCTGAAGTTTGCAGATGACACAACAGTCATCGGCCTCATCTGGGATGGTGACGAGTCAGCACACAGATGGGAGGCAGAACATCTGGCCCTCTGGTGCAGTCAGAACAACCTGGGGCTGAACACGCTCAAAACAGTGGAGATGACAGTGGCCTTCAGGAGAAGCCCCAAGCTCTGCACCCCCTCTCCATTCTGAACAGCACGGTGTCTACTCTGGAAACCTTGTGGTTTCTGGGATCCACAGTCTCCCAGGACTTAAAGTGGGAATCTAACATGGACACCATCAGGAAAAAGGCCCAGCAGAGGATGTACTTCCTGCGCCAGGTCAGGAAGTTCAACCTGCCTAAGGAGCTGCTGATACAATTTTAAACTGCCACTATTCAGTCTTTTCTCTGCACATCTATCATGGTGTGGTTTGGATCAGCCACCAAACAGGACAGAGACAGACTACAACGGACAGTCAGGACTGCAGAAAGAATCATCGGTGCGTCAGTGTATAGAAACATCGCTGCAGATCCAACACACCCTGGACACAATATATTCCAACTCCTCCCCTCTGGTAGGCGCTACAGAGCACTGCACGCCAAAACAACATGAACAGTTTCTTCCCTCAGGCCGTCACTCTGATGAACAGTTACCCTGTGTAATGACCCAGCAGCAAAACATTCTCCTGTAATAATTTATTTTTATATTATTACATACTCATTGTTTATATAATCACCATGGTTACAATGTAAATATCATCTGCCAGCACAAACCATGTATACTATGTATACTGTGTATACTGTGTATACCGCCATATCCACCTACCTCTTATATATACTGCTACAGAGTCTAACCATATTCATTCCTGCACACATTTCTGCATACTTTTGCACTCTGCCATATAAATTTCTTTTTTTTTTTTTGCACTACTGACTCAAGGTTTTGGAGAAAAATGCCTATGTTCACCTCGTCAGTCTACTTATGAGTAAGTACGGAGAGCAAAGAGAAACCGGAGTCAAATTCCTTGTATGTGTACACATACTTGGCCAAATAAACCGATTCTGATTTAAGTGTCTGTGTGATATGTTGCGTACTGCCTGGTCAGTGTTTCTGCACCATTCTGCATCATAGTTCATGTCAGGTGATGGTCAGTGTATAATGTCCAACACAGTGTTATCCTGTTGTGGCTCCTGTGTTGGACTGAACATTTACTTTATGTTTATGCTTCATGTGTTCACCTGGATGAGGAGCTCTGTGTTACCTGTGTTGGCTGCACTGCTGTGTGTCTGTAAAAACCACTATTGTTCTGTAGCTGCAGCTGTTCCAGCTGTTGTTTCTGCATCTGGACCAGCTGTTGCTGATGACTGTGGTACTGCTCCTCTGTGATGCCCCCTGCTGACACACACACAGAGAACACAATCCATTACTGACTCACACGTTCAGAGATTGTCCACATGGGGGAGCTGTTCAGTTACTGTGATTTGCATTTTTGGGGTTCAGTATCTTGCCCAAGGAAACTTCAACGCGTAGACTATAGGGGCCAGGAGTCGAACCACCAGCCTTCCGATTGGTGGACAACTTACCAGAAGTGTTGTCAGGTGACAGACAACAGGGGGGTCTGTTGTCCTCCAAAGAGGACCCTGTGGTTCTTCTGCTCCCCTCCCTCTGGTCCTGAATTGGCCTAGGTCTGTAGCACAACCTCCTCAGGGTCTGGATGTTGTTCAGGATATTAGTCAGGGAGGGGTCCGTGGTTCCTGAGGTCAGGAGGGTCTTCTGCTCCAGTCTTATAGGGTCATTGAAGAGGCAGGTACTGGTCCTGGTCCTGCAGACTGGTTGTGTTAAACAGTCCATCTGCTTCAGCACTGGATCCAGACCTGAGGAGGCTCTGTCCAAGATTATCCTGATCACAAAGATGGAGAAAAGGCTTCAATTTGAAAAAGACTAAATCTAAAAGTCATGTCAACATTTAACTTTATGAATTCTTCTCCATATCAAGTCAAACAATTTGTAAATAGTCCTTTCGTCAACCGTCACATATTCCGCTGAGCTGCTGCTGCTTTGAATAAAAAGATGTGATGATTAGAAGTGTACTGATTGAAAACCATCTCCATTTGTCATATTATTGTACCAGATCACAGGAAACATCTCAGGAAATTATAAGAAAATTACAGACCAGTAAAATAAAGTGCTATTAATCATCCTCTGAGGAGAGATCAGGGCATTTTAGGGCAGGATGTCTGTTACATTTGTGCCCTGTCAGGAGTTTATATTTAGTTAACTGAGATGTAGGAGCATATTTTCTTCCCAAGACACTTCAATTTGTATTAATGCAATTAGCTCCAACACAGGCAGGCTGAGTGCTGCCACAAGACTGGTTCAACACCTGCAACAGTAACCTGAGCTCCAACAAATACGCTGTTGTCATTAATAATAATTTGGAGGCATAAACTGGTGTACTGACCATCAATTGTACATAAAATCTAAACATCTGGCTTCAACAATAACACGTGTCTCATCTCTCAGCAAACTGTGTGATTATATTCCACCTAGAACTGAACCAATGACCCTGCCGAAACAAGCAAGGACATGTCAGCAGTAATTACCTGCCCCCTCGTCCTATCCTGCGGCGGCTCAGTCCCAACCAATGAGGAGGCAGACTCAGTTCAGTCAGAGAGTGACGGAGACAATGAGGGAGGAGCTCTGGATGATCAACTACACCTGTCTGCTCCGTACAAGGCTGAAGAAACAAACACACAAGGAGGTTAGTATTTTTTATCATTGTTCAGGTGTAAAAACAATGAACTGTGTGTGGTTAAAGTAAAGCAAAACTATCTTTTATACATCAACTGTTAAACTACAACAAAATGCAGAAACATAGAAAAACAGCACCACACCCACAGACTCAAGTCACTGGAAAAGTACAAATTAAGAACGGACATCTGTTTCAAGTTACAAGACAATTGGTGACTGTTTCTTTAAGTCAGATTACAAGATAAGTTGGTCCAGTGGGCTGTACTACGAAGCAAGTTTAACCTACTCCGATTTAACTCGGGGTTACCAAGGCAAGTTGGGGTTGACAAACTCTGGTCGTCTCAGCTGGAGTTAATCGGTACTACGACGGTGATTAAGATGCTGGTTTGTTGAGTCTGTGTTAACTTAATCTGAGTCTGTGCGCGTCCGTGTAAAAGAGGCGTGTTCGGCAGCGCAGACACAGAAAGTGCTTTCTGTGAAGAAAGCACTTTGATCATGTCAGGATATGAAGAGTTTACAGAAAAACAGTAAACTCACAAACAGTAAATTCATTAGTTCAGTGTTCTTGTCTCTATTTGTCTTATGGACTCTTCTTTTATTTGTAATATGATTGAGATGTAAGGACATGTAAAATAGTCTAAATACTGTGAATAATGTGAAACCAAATGAGGATGATTCAGTTCCAGCCTCCACATGGCTCCATCTGTGAAACTGGAGCCGTTCCTCTGTGTTAATGAATGAAGATCTGCTCCTAAAGCTCCTCGGCTGTAGACCGACCTGAATGAATGTAAAGCTGCTGTTAACAAGAACTTCACTCTAACAACAGGTCAGGATGAAATATACAAATATTCTATCAAGGTGTGTATTAATCGTCCTGATCATCAACACTGAGGACAGATGTGTTGTGTAGCCTGCACTTATACACTGTGTGTCCAACAGTGAGGCTTCACTCCGGCCACTGGCTGCGGAGACGTCTGGACCCAGAAGCCGGCAGAGACGCTGAAATCCATATCTTTCATAGAGAACATCATTGGGGTGAACTCCAGTCTCTAAACACCGTCGACCTGCGGACTGAGACGCTCATAATCCGCCGATATCGACTGGCTCTTCCAAATGTCAAATCATTTTTCTCGACCAATTGTAGTGGAGGGGCGGGGCTTACACAGAGTAACCTCGGGTTAACCACGAACATAAACTGCTCCGAGCAGTTTAGAGATGCAGCGTAAATTGCCATGACAACACACCTCAAGTAAAATCTATCCACCTTCATAGTACGGGTTAATCACGAAGTTACCCCCGACGTCACGAAGTTACTCCTGAACTTACCCCGATAAGCCAGTTACATTGCTTCGTAGTACAGCCCTCTGGTTATCTTTCAGAATGAACCAGGTGTTACAGTCAATCTGTCAGACTGAAACACAAATTTCAATCAAATGTACCTCCCTGATGGTTCCTGTTTAACATTAGTCTGTTAACAGTTCAGGTCACATTTAAACAGGAGCTGCTCTTGTTGTGCATTTAAAATCTGAACTCAGATCTGTTTTAGCCTATAGTATCTGCTCAGTATTCAGGTAACATACTGTATGTGTTGGAATTCATTGCAATTAAAATAAAGCTAATGCACATGTTTGACTCATGACTTGACAAGAAAATTTAAACCATTTTTTCAGTATTTGGAGGCTGTGATATCACTGCTACTAATGTAGTGACATCACAGTGAATTTAAGTTTCTGAGACATGCTAATTCATGTTCTTCCTATAAAATAAACGGCCTGGCTGGTGTCAAAGTTGTTTAATGGTATGTTGCATCTTCTGTGTCGAATACATCTATAGGTTCATTTTCTGCTTTTTTAATATACGAAGAAAGTTTGAGTCACTCATGCATGATTTAAACCTATTAAGGCATGAATACATTAAGAGCTACCAGAGGAGATCAGTTCAGACCTATTTGTGTCACAGTGTCAGCTCACTGCTTCCCAACAACATGCTGCCAATTGCCATGACAACACACCTACTGGGGTGATTCAGTTAGCTTTTGGTGTAATTTTTGCACGCCATGTTATTTAATATGTGCAACTACAGGTACAAGATGTGTTTTCTATAAGAATTTTACGTCACTATTTTATGATGTGAAATGTGGAGTACCTCAGGGCTCTGGTCCTGGTCCTGTGCTTTTCTCTTTATATAGTTCACCTTTCACCAATAATAACGTTTCATCTTTAGCAGTATATTATGTTTATAAACTGGAGCTGTCAGATAATGTAGTGAAATTTAGGGGAGTAGAAGAAAAAAGTACAAAGTGAGTAAATGTACTATTCACCACTGTCTCTGCTATTACATGTACCTGTTGTATATGAACCAGACTTTATCTCCCTCTTCTTCAGGATGATTCAGTTTAATGACAAGATGACAGAAGAAACTTACAGAGAGATATTGACATCCAGCTTTCCTCCTGAAGACAAAAACTCCATCAGCATTATTCTCTTCATCAGGTGAAGATGGAGGAGACTGAGGAGACATAAAAACACTCAGATTCAGTATTAAAAGATATCAGATCACAGTATTCTTCAGTATGATCACATGATGTCAGACAGATGTGATGCCGACCAGCGGTGGTGGGCTGTCATCTTCTCCGGAGCTGTGAAAGTCATACTGTTTGATGTCAGCCTTGTTGACAGTGAAGGGACCTGGAGGTCGACCGGGACGTCTCTGTGGAGGATACAACCTGTCATGTCTGATGTTCTTCTTCTTTGTTCTGAGCAGGTCAAAGGGAAGCTCGTCTTTTACGGAGACCTGCTTCGTCTGCATCTGAAACACAGATGCTGATTATGAACTGAAGGAGAGAAATCCTGAAACTGAAGAGCTGGAACCATCAGATCTGTGTGGAGGACTGTAATCTTCATCACTTTCACACATGAAACAGAAATGTCTCATTTCCATCATGTTTTCCACAGTTTTCCATCATTTGACCTTTGACTGGAGCTCTTTTAATGACGTCATCTTGTTGTGTCCTCTTCTTTTGCAATGGTTTAATGGCAGGAGAATTAGCTCCACCTGGTGTTTATTTCTATCAACCAATGAACTCATATTCACACAACAGGAATGGATGAAAACAAACATTCAGTCATGCTTTCATTTGGCGATTGTTTTTGAAAATTCAGTTAAAATTTGATATTAATTTGGATCTAAATTTGACTTGAGTGCTCAACAGTCACAGACTGTAGTCTTATTTTGCTCTTATAAACTAAAATTGGTTACTATTATTTTCATCAGCAGAAAATGTTCCCAACACTTTTTCAATCCTAAGATAAGATAAGCTATTCCTTTATTAGTCCCACAATGGGGAAATTTACAGATATTTACATCTTGTGGGAAGGGATGAAAGGACAGTATTGTAGGTGGAGTATAAGTGGTGTCTTAGACGTCGTCCACAGTTGAGAGAGTTTCTCTACTTTGGTGCAAACATCCTCCTTCACTCCTCTTTCAATCTGTCCGTACTATCCAAAATATGTATGTTTTTGTCCTCCAAACAGTATCCCTTGTCTTTCAGGTGGAGGTAAACTGCAGAGTCGACCTGAGCAAATTTCCCCACTGTGGGACGAATAAAGGTTTATCTTATCTTATCTGAGGAGTTGACCCTTCTACGTTGAGCCATTGTTTAATGGTTGTTTGGTTTCCTCGACATACAAGTCTGTGCATTCCTTACTGCATTGGACTGCAGACACTAGACTGCTTTCTTGTGTTTGGGTGTGTGGTCTTTCGGATGGACCAGTTTATGTCTTAACACAGTGATGGGATTGAAAAACACAGGGATGCTGTGCTTGTTGATCCCACAGAGGTTAAAAACCTGGGACTCCTCATTAGTCACTTAGAACTGAAGAATTCCCCCACATGAGGGGTCAAATGTTTTCAAGTATCTACAACCAAGTCCAGTTGCCCCAGATTCAACCCTCTTTGGATACCAATGACCCGGATGACTGAGAATCTTCACAGAGATAAACCAATTACTTGCTTTTGTTGGCCATAAAAAGGTTTAAACCTGGAATCACTACACTTGCAGCTACATTCTACATTGTTAATGGAACAAAATATAATTTCTAGAACACCAACAGCAAAGTCAGTACATAAACTCAATATCTCCTCTTCAGGTCAATCATAATCAACAGGGTTGATGAAATTAATTATAGTTTGACATAAGAGAAACAGGAACTTAAGCCCTCTTCAGCTTCATATGACAAATATGTGTGTGTGTGTGTGTGTGTGTGTGTCAGTACCTTAATCTTGATGTGAGTTTTGTGTCTGTTGCCATTGTTCAGAGTAACTGGAGTACTGTACACAGGCTTCTCCACCAGAGGAAGTGATACATCTCTCAGAGTATCTCCACTGAAATCTCCCATCTGATACCTGTGCACAGAGAAAACATCAACATGACACACTCGACTGATATTAAGCATCTCTAACATCAAACCTTCAGTGTTCACAACAGTAGCACATCATGCTGGTCACAGCTGACAGACCACATTAACCCCTGACCCTTGGACTGACTTCACATTCCCCCATACAGAGAGGTCATCAGAGTCTGAACATCTTAGTGCCATCTTAGTGCCAGGACAACAATCTCCAGCTCATTATGGACTACATAAGCATCGGAGAGAAGGTGACGCCTGACGAAGTTGAGTGAAAATAAGGAAAGGACCATCACACAAAAGTTTAGGTTCCCCAAGAGATCTGAGCTCCCAGATAACTTTTAACAAAGTCTCAAACCTAATTTAGCTCGTTAAGGCTGTGGCTTGTTCACAATCATCATTAGAAAAGTAAATACAATGACTCCTCAAACCTCGTCCCTCGTCGACCTCCAAGGAGCTGCCAGCACTCTAAAAAATAAAAGAACTGATGCTCACAAAGCAGGAGAAGGAAATAAGAAGACAGCAAAGTGTTTTCAGGTAACCATGCCCTCAGTTTTTAATGTACTTAAGAAATGGCAGTTAAGAGGAACAGTGAAGTTCAAGTTGAGGCCTGGAAGAACAAGAAAGCTCTCAGAGAGAACTGCTCGTAGGATTGTTAGAAAGGCAAATCAAAACGTGCGTTTGACTGCAAAAGACCTTCAGGAATATTTAACAGATTCTAGAGTGGTCATCAGAAGAAAACCTCTCTTTTTCAAAGGAACATCTAAACAAGCCTGATGCATTTTGGAAACAAGTCCTGTGGACTTGAAGATGAAAAGAGGATGGCTTCAACAACAGGCTAATGATCCTGAACACAGGTGCAAGCTAAAGGTTTTGTCATGCCCTCAATGTCCCCCAAAATAAACATCATCAAAAACTCTAAAAATGACTGAGTCTCCTGTTTGTTACATGTTCAGGTAAATCTGTGTAGAGTTTATAAAGCTATTGCCCGTCCTCACCTCCTCTCCACCACCTCCAGTGTAAGATGCAGTAGCTCTCTCTTGGACTTCTCTCTCCTCTTGATCATCTCCAGGATGGTTACAGTCCGACTGAAATCTCGCCTCAGTCTCAGCATTTTCTCATATGACGCTTCGTCATTCTTACGGTTCTGACACACAGATATACATAAGAGAAGGATCACAGTTATTCATAAAATCTTACAATCTGTGTTGTTTTGGAGCTGAATAACACGTCAGACTGAGCTGTGTAAAGTCACAACAATTGGAAGGAAAATATTAATGTTTCTCGTAAATAAATGCTGCTGCAATTCGGTAATCTAAAATCTTATGTTAACTGATGAAAACTACATTAGCATCTTAACAGAGCATTGTTGAGCATGTATAATTAGAATATCTGTTGTGTTCTGTCCTATATGAATGTCACCATGCAAAACATTCCTTTTTATAATAGTATTTGACATTTAAAAATGAAGAGTAAACGCCTCTTCAAACTGTGTTTAAATAATGGCATTATATTGCATTTTTATTATTTATATCATCATAGTGCAGTAAAATTTGTCACATCCTTCATATTTTTCTGGGATTTTTTTCTTACCTACATATTTGTAGGCTGATTCCAGCGTTTTTGGACTATGTGTTAATTTGACAACGTTTAGACCAACAAAAATACATTAAAAATATTTAAAACTATTCCACTTTTACTTCACTAAATAAGAGGAGGACTGACCTTCCTCGTCTGCATCTTCTCAGTTCTCCGTCTGAAGGCCACATAGGCATCATTGTTGGTGGATCCATCTCTTTTCTCCTGTTTGATGTGAGGAATCAGCGACGGTCCTCGACAGTTCTTCCTCTTCCTCACCCAGTAATCATACACCGACTTCAGCAAGTAGTCATCCTCGTTAAGCAGCAGCTTCGCCTCTGACAAAGACACCAGCTGAAGACAGAGCCAGAATCACAGAAACCCGCTGAAAACAAGATAGCAGTAGGCTTGGGCTGTCATGTTTATAAAAGGTCAACCTCAAACACACAGTGACCAGGGACTTTTCCATAAATGTGGTCAGTGCCATCCATCCGTGAGTGGTCACACAATTCTACAATTTCATTTAGCAGACGCTTTTTTCCAAAGCGACTTACATTCATATACCAATGGAATAGCCATCGGGGGCAATTTGGGGTCCAGTATCTTGCCCAAGGACACTTCGACACATAGCCAGGGATCAAACCACCAACCTTCCGATTGGTGGACAACTGCTCTACCTCCTGAGCTACAGCTACAGCCGCCCCATGGCTGCCTAACTCTTCACGAGGACCATTAATCCGTTGTACATAGTCGTCATATGTTCAGATATGTACAGCTGCTCCATGTGTCAAGTCAGCAGTCAGATGAGGCTATGCAGCTGACATTGCTTCACTGGTTTCATCTCGTACAGCTGACACTGGTCCAACTCAATTCAATTTTATTTTTATAGTGCCAAATCACAAGTCATCTCAAGGGACTTTACATATAGTTTCATGGTTTTCTGGTTGTATGGCTTACACTGGTTAAGATAAGATAAACCTTTATTGGTCCCACAGTGGGGAAATTTGCATTTGTTAGTAGTAGCTGTGGTAGTTTGAGGCCTAGTATTAGTAGCAGTAGCAGTAGTAGTAAAATAAATGTATAGCAGTCAACCGAACCTAGTGGCTTGACACACAATCTTAGGGTTTCTTATCAAATGTTTTCAGCCTGTCTGACCTCTTAAAAATCCATGACACAAAACCAACATGAGAATACAAAAACCCTGTTTAGTTGAACTGATCACAAGTCATACTGACACCAAGATCAGAACCTGTGGAGTGAGGAGTCACAGGTAGAATCTGCCTTCACTTTTAGCCATCACCAATCAAAAAAGTTCAGTGCAGAAAAGAGTGTATATTCAGTCTGTCAGCTGAAATGATTAGTTGATTACAACAAGTTGTCAAAATAATTTGAATATTTTTAATAATTGTCATTTTTTAAGCAAAATTAATTAAAGAAATACAATATTTATATATGTATATATATATAAAAAATATAGATTTTTTAAAGTGAATGTCTTTGGGTTTTGGACTGTTGGTCAGACAAAAGAATAGGATGCCTTTGACTATGAGAAACTAAAACTACTGGGGGTTTTTTGGACATTTTACAGACTTTTATAGATTAATCAACGGGGAAAATGGGCAGAATAATCATAATAATGAAAATAATCGTTAGTTACGGCCCTTGTTGCCAGTGTTGGCGTGTGCAGAGTTTTCAGACAGCGCTCAGTGTTTGGTCTGCATGTGGGCAGACAGACTTCAGGATCCAGTTTGTACCTGGTGTGTGCTGGCTTTCTCCAGTCGGTCCACCATGGTTTCAAACTGCAGAGGTTTGATCTCCATCTTTCTGTTCAGTCTGTTGAGCAGTGTCTCATCCTCTGAGTCCATGTCATAGTCTGGCTGCTCCAGGTCCAGACCCAGTGCTGCAGGACCACAAACAATACATACTGCTACACACCATGACAATTTAAAGATAAGATAAGATAAACCTTTATTCGTCCCACAGTGGGGAAATTTGCAAATAAATTAAAATACGTTTCCTCATGAGTGAACACAGGAGCAACACGAGAAAAGGAAGCACAGTGTTTGCACACTTTGCTATATTGGTACTGCAGACAGGAAAGCCAAAAAGAGGAGTGGTGGTGAAAAACAACACCTCCAACATGGGACATTTTAGATATTTTATCTCAATAATTTGTCTCCTGGAGGTCTAAATGAGGAGTTTGATCTAAATCTCCAAAATCACAACTGCACACTGACAAGTCAAATATCCAGTAATAACTGGTGACTCAGATTGGACTTGGACTATCCTGATTCAGGTAGAGTGGCGGCTGATGTATTACAGATGTAGACGAGTGTGAAGGAGTACTCACGCTGTATGTGGATGAGCTGTTTGGGAACTTTGACCTCTCCTTTGTACAGACGGTCGTAATAGGTGGTGTTACTCTCTGCTTCAGGTACAGGGATCACCATGTTCTCCTTCTTCTCTCTGAATACCTGCTGGGCTGAGATCGCCCTCTGCAGGTGGTGCTCCTGAAACACAAGGAGAAAAACAAATATGTAACATTGCTGCAAGACAGATGCACTAAACTTAACTGTCTGTGGTCCTTGTCAGACTAAGAATGTGGAATACTTCAGGATTCATCCGTCTGTAATTCATACCCAATTACACTGAGTGACTTAAAGTGGTGTTTCTGGATTGGATATCCATCGGATCTCTGAACAATTTTAAGTGTAAATGCACAAGTGCACAGGGGTAAATGAACGTAAAGCTGCTCTACTTTGTCTGATGTAGTCGCCTCTCTCTGCCTGTTGTCACCACTCTTTAGTCTGGCTCAGTGTCCCACCCACAGCACCATCTGATTGGTTACACATCAGAAGTAACAGCCTAGGGCTGGGCAGTATACCGGTGTCATAGTCATCACTACGGCGTTGTTATGCCACAATATGGATTTTGCAATACCATCATCACCGTGATAAATCAATAATAGCCTAATTCTAAAAACATAAGGCATTTTATTTTCTTCAAAAGTTCAGTTGTGGTCTGAATACTTGTCCTTATACGTTACATATTTTGTTGCAAACAAAAATTGAAAATATATTCAACATAACTGCCTTTGTGGTGGCCATTTAAATAGCCTACGGTTATGCTAGGCTAAGCTAAGCTATCAATAAAGAGACAACTAGCAAAACATATGGTGAAGAAAGGTTGGAGCTGTGGCCTGTATTGACTGAAGAGATACACATGGAGTGTCAGAACCTGTTCCATAGAGTCTATGGTCTGAACCTGTTCCATACAGTCTATGGTCTGAACCTGTTCTATAAAGTCTATGTTTGGAAGCAGACAGGGAGACCGAGAAAAACAGAGGTGGCACCTCCATTATTTGGACCTGGTTCGGTTAAAAAACATCTGACACGGAGCAAACAACAACAATGTACAAGGTGTGCCGCTGTGTTGTGACAGCAAGAGGAGGAAACACTAGCTACTTGTCATGGAGACCCTCACCAATGTCAACACGGCTCTTCACCTCGTCCATTTCCTTACGTAGTTAAAAACAAAGTTAAAACTCATAACATTGAAAAGAGAAAACTGACAGATGAGACAGAGAAACAGCAGCAGTGAGTTATTCAGACCATCAGAAAGAAAAATACACAAATCTATTAGACTGTCATTTCTTCCCATGCAGGCTGTGATCTCTGTGAAAACTTCCTCCTGATTCCCAATAACAGGATTTCAGGTTCATATAATGTCAAACCATGATTGTCATTGTGCCTCACTACTGAAATCTAGTAATATAACATCATTTTACATTGTTGGTTCACATTCTACAGGGGGTCAACACGCTCTCATGATGCCCGACAAACCTCAGGCCAAATAAGTGGAAGCCTCAAATCCTCTCCTTCATTCAAACTATAGTTCTGTAAGTTAAACAAGCGTTCAGTGTGAACATTAGGTTTGTGTGACTTCAGCTGACGGAGGCGCACATACATATGTCCAACATCCAAAAACACCTGTCAGGATTTCAGCTACACAATGACCCCATGAATTCAGGAGAATGAAGTAAAAGAGTCGCTGAAATCAAGAGTTTTCTGAGACAAGATCCCCAGATACCCTGGTTGGGTTTGGTCTCCTGTTCTTATGATGTCTGGAGGTTGGAGAGTTTGCTAATCTACAATACTTGATACATTATTATTATGACTGCGAGCCCTGTGGTGAGCAATGTCACAGAAGGCCGACTTCACTCCAAACAGTCCTGTTTAATACACACTTCAATATGAAAACGAGAACAGCTGTTTTTGATGCCCACAAAAAATGAAATTCTGACCAGTTTTTATTTTCCAGATTGAATGGAATAACTGAATAAACAGATGATACATGGATCCTGAATTATCACAAGTTTGACATGTAATTTGAATGAACTTCATCTGGGAATGTGCAGATTTCTGTCACAGCGTCACCGTCCAGCCTAAAGTTCATTCATCTGTTAAACAGAAAACGCCTCAGTGTTTGGTTTCCTGCATTCAGAAACCTGAAACACTTGTTTCATCAATCTGCAGGTTCTTGACACAGAACTGGTCCAGTAACTTTGTATGGTGTCTCATTTCAGTTAGCGGAGAAATTAGTCTCTCTACTGCAGCAGACGGACACACTGTAGCTAATGGAGCGGCTAGCGGCTAGCCGGCTAGCCGATCGTTCTGTGTCGTCCGTTGCCTTGAGAACTACGTAAAATCGTAAACGTCAGAGCCTCGAAAAGCGCCCACAGCTCGTTGTTGGCGCTACGCTAACAGCGCAGACTGTACGCACATTACGTACAGTAATGCGTCCTCCCACGCAGCGTACGGACAGAACTGTGCGTAAGTATGTCCTGAATCCCAGCGTAGCACCGAGCTAATGCTAAACCTCAAAAACACACTTTACATCAAAACGGCTCATTACCAGCTCTTCTTCTTTCTCCATCCCGGTCGGCATCTGCGGGACGGCCCGGTTGATGGACACGCAGTCGCTCAGGTCCGGCAGGTCTCTGTTGCGGTAAACCGGGAGCGGTTTGGCGGCGTCTAGCGCTCGCGCCCGGAACGAGAGTTTACTCATTGTTTGCGCCAAATCAGCGACAATCCGAGAGAACCGTGAATCCCGCAAAAAAACCGCACCAGCACCGACGTGAATCCGCCCCAGCAGAGCTCATCGGTGTCGGCCGCTCCGTTAACGGGAGGACTCCTCACTGTGCGGGTTTAACGGCACATCGGGGCCCGTTCTCCGGGCTGTTCTGCTCCCTGCGCCGAGTAAAACATGGCGGACATGTCCACACCAGCGGCGGAGCAATCCCATCAGCCACCGCGGCACCGCTCTTCTTCTTCTTCTTCTTCTTCTTCTTCTTCTTCTGGAAGTAGTCTGTTATTGTGCATCTTCGTTCAACAACCAGAGACGTTGAGTGTAAAAAATAAATAACTGAATTCAGTTATCTCTCACAATTGACAACAGTTTTCTTTCAGACCCAATCATGATACTGTCAACTGTTACCAATGAACCTGTTTACCTGTGGAAGGATCCAAACAGGTGTTTTTGGATCAGTCCACAACTTTCACAGTCTTTTGTTGCTCCTGTCCCAACTTGTTTGAAACATGTTGCTGCATCAAATTCAGAATAAGCAGATATTTACAGAAGTCAATGAAGCTGATGAGATAGATATTGTGACCGTTTTATACAGAGTCCCAACTTTTTTGAATCAGGCTTGTATCTGCGTTGTTACTTTTTTCTTAGTTAAGATAGTTTGGTCAGAGAGGTTTAAGGCTCAATTACTGTTACTTCATCATCGGCATCGACAATGCAGTACACAGGTTTCGGTTGCTCAGTAATGGCGTCTACAACAGCAGCGCTTCCTCCCAGCAGCTTCGCTCAAAGGATGAAAGTGGCACGGCCACTGTTTTCCACTTGTTTTTGAACGGACCCTTACACTGGAACCCTGCACAATCCTGCTGATACACTGGATATATGTGTTTTGTACATAATGTGGGACTTAAAATGTAAACGAGCAAAATGTGAATATTTCACTGTAAATGAAATTTACAATGAAGCAGTGTTAAGCCTGCCAGAAATGTTTGTTTAACTTTAGTGTTTCTTGTAATGAAATTCATGATTCTTGAAATTCACTAAAGGTGGGATACCTGTGAATCAAAGCAGGGTGGAAACTAAAATTTCCCATGTGATATTTCTACATGGGCTAATTAATCTGTTGTGGAGGTTGTCCAGAAATGTCATAATGTGTGCAGTGTTGTAGCTGAGTTGTTATTGATGGTGAAGGACACTAGTTGTATATATCACAATGTTGATGGCAGTAGTTGTTGATATTTCTGTCATGGCCTCTTGTTTTTGTGAAGAAACAGTGCAGAATCTGAAATATTTCATCTTCATGTCACATCAGAACTTATTGTGTTTTTAAATGTTTCTGAATTGTCAAACTTTTTAATTATTTCCAGGTTTACCTGAAAATGTTAGAGATTTTGTGGTCTAACAGCTAATGTGGTCTCGGACTTTTGGACCCCACAGTGTGTGTGTGTGTGTAAGTATGTGCGTATGTATGTATATGAGTCCAATATAGAGGGAATAATGTGAGAAAGTCTGTACATGAAGTAAGAAGTGAGAAGACTCAACAGGATGCAGAGCAGTCACTGAACTTTATTTCAGGGGAAAGAACATTTCTTCTGTACAATATTCAACAATCACCTCCAATGAAGCCCTCAAATTGTTTAATACTCAGAAAATAAAACGGCCAACAGACAGCAAATGCACCACCATGTTGGTCTTAACTGCAGGGTGAAAATATTCAGGGATCAGTTTACTGAAATAGATTAAAAGATAAATTTACTCATATTAAATATAAAACATAAATTAGCTGAGTCTCTTAAAATTTACATCTGCTGCTTTGATAAACTTATTATATATATATTTATTTCTGAGTGGAGACTGAAAACAGAGCTGTAGAGTCCAGTAGGGTTTAAGAGGAACAGTTCAATAACTTTGAACTGAGAAACATTCACAGACTCTGTCTGAACTTTGACATAATTTAAAGAAACACTTATGTCAATCATTTTATTTCTATCAGTAATAAAAACGTGGCTTACTTCTGAGACACAGTTGAGATGTGTTTTTATTCACAGGTCTCGCATATGAACTGAGTATAATGCTATTATCATCAACTGGGATAAATTGCAGTTATATTTTAAATACAAGGCTGACAGATGTCTCGCTTAAACTCCACAAACTAAACTGTTCAACATTTGAGGAACTAAATTTAAAAAAGAAATACATTTAACAGCATCAGTTTATGAGCTCCAGACAGCAGCAGTACTTCTAGTTGTTAAAAAAATCATTATTATTAATAATAATAATAACAATATTAATAATAAAGAAAAATGTTGTCTTCAACATTCATGTTTTAAAGATTTATTCACACAGAGCAAAGATGGATTTTTAAACACGGGCATTAAACTCACCAAAGAACATAAAATTATCTTGATAGATCTTACTAGAAAATATCTCATAATTATGACTCTTTTCTCATAATTAGGAGATAAATCCTCCAGTTGTTTTTGTTGCAATGAGCTTCTGTAGATTTTACAAACAGGTGATTCTGTCTTGTCAAATTGTCAAATAAAATCAAACAGCATTGTGAAGGAGGAGCTGAGGGTCAGATTTCACTTTGTGTCGTCACCCTGATCGACGCTGGAGGAGGATGATGTCATGATGATGTCGTGATGACAGAGGTGAGCACCAGCAGGGACATCTGAGGTATCGAACAAACACACACACACACACACACACACACACACACACACACACCCCTTCCTCCACAGGAAGTTAGTGTTCTGAGTTTTCAAAATAAATTAATAAACCCAGGTTTTTCATTTGTACATCATCATATAAAATAAACAACATAAATCTATTTCTCATATTAACATTATAAAGGAGTCTTTGTCCATAAAAAACAAACTCATGCTAAAATCACAATCTGCAACAACATTCATATTTACAAACTGTGCAGGTTTTGTTTCCATCTGACCGTCAATGGTTTGGCCTTTTCTCAGACACAAATACCGAAGACAGAGCTGAGCTTCCTCTGTCTGAAAATCAACACATCGTCTTTACAGCTGCTCTGAACTTAAACACCGAACAGACTGGTTTTCAGTCTCAGGACGTTCAGCTGCTTCACAGCTTTATGAACCTTTTACAAAAATCAGACTACAGTAAGGTGAAAGTGTTCTTGTTGTGATCTTGTTCTGATTTTCAACAGTTCTTACTGAGCTGGAGGTCCCTGAACATCTCTCTGTGGTGGTTTGTCTGGATTCTGATTCTGGGCTCTTCTGACGTCTCTTTTACTGTTAATACGAGACGACCACTGAACAAACATCACGGCGGCCTGATGAAGGCGACTTTAAAGGGTCATGTCATCATATACATCATTGTGCCGCGTCACATCAACATGTGTCCTCATGGAGTCATGTTATCACGTCACATTGTGTCACATCATCATGTCACGTCACACAACATCAGAACATATGATCCTTCAATTAAATTCAAAACACTGCTTCAGCATTGGACACTGGTGTCAGCAGATTGTTGTTTTGTTATGAGCGGTCCTAAAATTCAAAGCTTTGCCAGTATTAAGTGGTGTAGAGAAAAGCCTGCTGGTAATGAGCGACGTGAAGACGCCGTTGTGTTTGTTCAGCAGAAACAAAACAATCGACAGCAGTGGACATCGGAGAGTTTTTGGCCTAAAAACAAAATACAAAATCTTTCCTGAGACGTTTTGAAATCAATACGGAACCACAAAGCTGACAAAAGATTATCAGATGAGTGACATCAATAAAATAAACTGTTCGATAATTAAAATGGGCATAACAAGAAATATAAAGCTTCATTTTCTTTCTTTGCCTTTGATAAAATACAAAAAACTATTTAACTCTTTTATTTGTCCTATTTTTCTTCATTCTGACACGAAGGGAATCAGTGAATTATTCCAATTTCACCCAAACAACCACTCATGTTTTATTTTTATTTTTTACTCCAGTTTATTTCTAACAATATTTTTTTTCTTTCTTTTGTTTCTTCATTGACAAACTCTAATTTCAGATTAAATATGTATCAATATATAGGTGATTGTTGATAAACTAGTCCATGTTGTTATTTGTGCCAATAAATAAATCAAATTAAATAATTCATTGATGTATTCAGTTATATTTGATAATATTTAACTACATTTTGTCAGTTTTGAGGCTCCACGGAATCAGAAGAAACCAGAGAATAAAACCAACAGTGAATATAAGAAAACAATCTTCAAATAAAGACGTTTGGAGTTCAACACAGACAGACAAAAAAAGACATGCTTCAAATATTCATTTTCTAATGTTTAGATTTTCTTCTGAACACATTTAATCTACATTTGAACATGGAGGACTCACAGAAGACTAGACAGAATCGACTTCATCTGTTATCAGTGTTATTGATCTGCTGATCAGCAGGTCATCAGCTGATTCTGGTCTTTTGGTTTCTGAAGAGGAGAAACTGGACAACGTTCTCTGATGTACTTTGACATTTCAAGTGACTGAAGGAACTTAATGTGGTTTTGGTGATTTTATTTAAAAAATTATGTGTTTTGATTGTCTTTTTGATTCAGAGTCTGAATTTAGAGTGAATTCTACACATGATTTAAAATTAAAAATAAGTCAAAGAAATAAAGTGAAACACAACAGATGTTATTTAGGCTGCAACTAATAATTATTTTCATTAGCGTTTAATATGCTCATTATTTTTTTTCAATGAATCTATAAATAATTTAGCTTATAAAACATCAGAAAACAGTCCATCAAAGACTCTTTACAGATTTATAAACTGACTGACAATAATCAGTCTTTGTTCTTAGTGTTTTCTTCCTTTACAACCCATTATGACAAAAAACAGCTCCAAGATAACCAGGTAATTTACTTGATATTTCAACAGAACATATACAATAAAATAATCTCAGTTTCTGAAGGGAACAGTATGTGTTACATTTTGCTTAATTTGTTTGATTTTGTTGTAATTGTTCATTGTAATTTAAATCATTGATGTATCTCTGGCAAACTCCAGTTTCTCCTCTGATGTTGAACAACCAAACGTCTTATGAAAGAAAAGAAAGATCCTCATATGTTTGATGTATAAAGACTTTCTGTCCGGATCAATAATCTGATTATTAAACTCTGACTCTCAGGTGACAATACACACACACACACACACACACACACACACACACACACACACACAGCAGTGATACAGACATTCAGAAGCTGTTTCTTATTGGCATCACATCATTCAGACATGTCTAAAAACTAGAGTCGCCCTTTTTATACTGAAACCAAACAAAGTGTTTTATCGTCACATTATTGTAGAAAAAGTTCAACCAGGAAGTCTTTTATTTTGTAATACAAAAGAGGAACTGATGTCAGGGGGTGGAGATCAGCGTAGCTCACCCTGCAGAGAGAGACACTCTCCGCCATGTTGTCCTCGAGGTCACCTGACCACCTGGCAGGTCACTTGACCATATTGACCCCACCTGAATCAGAGACAGAAAATGCTCACTGAGGGAGTCCTTGCTCCTGATCGGTCCTTCGTCTCGTCATAGGCTCGACTCTTTAGGAGGGTAGTCCACATTGGTTACCATGGTGACAACGGTGACAATCTCCTCGGGTGCTGTGATGCTCGTCTGCCGCTGCATCTGCACAACACGCTCCTCGACACAGCCGGCTGACAGCCGAGCTTCAGCCTCGTGATCCCAGCATTCTTCGATAGTCTCACAGAGCACTGCCAGACCCTGCAGGGCACGAAATACACAAAATACACACAACACTGGTCAGTAATACATGCTAAATTTAGCAGTCGTTAATTCACAGTGATTCAGCATCTTGGATTTTAGGAATGGGACAGACATGAGATCTCTCACTCGGTGAGAAGGACTACAATCATGTCAAACTAAATCTAGCCAGCTAGCAAGGTTCTGCGTTGGCCAATCAAATACATGCAAGCAACCAGTGCAACCTTCAGGGCTTAAAAAAAAAAAAAAAAAAAAAGCGCCACCAAGTGCAGTTCCTCAAATGGCCATTTGAGGCTGGCTCCAAAAGCAAGTCAATCTTTACACCCACGACTACAACCCCGACATGGAGACAGCCCTGCTGTCAAGTTTATGGACAACAACACCATCATCTTGCAATCAAGTGAATTCATATCGGGAGGACATCAACAGTCCTCCAACCGATGTTAACCCACTACGTAACATCGGCAAATCCAAGGAGCTGATTGTTAATTTTAGAAAAAAAAGAGGCAAAGACGAACACTCCTGTCTACATCAGAGGAGCTGAGGTAGAGCAGGTGAACAGTTTAAGGTTCCTGGGAATCAGTGTCACATTGCAAATTTCCCCACTGAGGGAAGAATAAAGGTTTATCTTATCTTATGGACATCACACGTCTCCACCTGGTAAAGAAGCTCAGAAATGACTGGATTTCTTAAAGAAACTTAAGAAGACAGACTGTCTGTTCCAAGTCCTTGTTAACTTTTACACAAGAACAACAGAAAATATCCTGACTGGAACTGGTATCACGGTTTGTACATAGTCCAGGACAGGAGGACTCTGCAGTGGCTGATTCAAACCTCCCAACACGTCATTGGTACCATCTATTGAGCATCAATAACATCAGTGAAGTGTCTCAGAGTCTAAAGGACACTAAAAGACAAAACTCAGCAGCCTCAGTCTGCTCACCTGCTGCTTGACGTCCAGACTACAGAGCAGGTGCTGTCCTCCTCAACTCAGCCTCCAACACAAATACATTTTTTTTCTGTGTAGCATGAAGGGACTAAAATTTACGCATTGTTGTAACACACAAACAGAGACCACAGAGCTCCTATGAAAGTAATGACTCGATTCCTGTCAGGTGTACTAATCAGATTATGGGTAAGATATAAGATATGCGTGGTGTAATATGGGTTGGATATGAGTCGTGTATTATGGGTAACATAGTCTCACTCACAGTGTGTTTCTGCCAGCACTCTCTGAGCGTCGGTCTCAGCTTCTTGTGGACCACCACCTCCTGCATGTCCTCCAGAGATGGATGTTGACCCACCTCCTCCTCAAATGGAAGCATGTACTCATCCACTGGGCCTGGATCAAAGAAAAGGGGGACCATGGGAGTCCACAACAAAAACACAAGACCAGCATTCATGCTCACAAGTGAGTTGTATCCTGGATTGAGATTTGATAAAATGTTGTGAATCCTAGTTGAGTATCAGTAGGAAACAATTTTAATCAAGGAACCAGGTTGGCCTGCAGCAGCATTACACCAAGAGACACAAGGCTCACTGATATTTGTCTTTCCATTTCTGAGGAAGAAGTCAGAATAACCTTCAATGTTTTCTGTTCTCTTCTTAAAATGTATTGTACAGAACCTTGTGGTTTCCTACTTAATGATTTTATTCTAAATCAAGTTTCCTGTAACTTTAATCTGACTTTATTTTCTGTTTCATGATGAAACAGTCTGCTGTTTGAATGAGACCGTTTCAGCGATGCAGCTGTGTCAAGTGGAATCAGGCTGATGCTGCGTTCATGTCATATTGTTGAAACCATAATAATGAGCAGTTAAGTGGGAAAAAAATGTCACATCAGAAATCACATAATTTGTTCCTGCTCAGGACAACTGTCCAGGGTTGAATTTTAATAACTTGCTCATTTAAATGATCAAGGCATAAAGTTATGAACATTTAAGGGCGTGGCCACTTTGAGTGGCAGCAGGCTGCTGGCTGTCGGCTAGGTGTCACCTCAGCTAATTCTAGTCACTGAGTTTGATCTCTCTGCTGTGTTTGTGGAGTTATTGCAGTTCAGATAATTTTCATGCAAATATCAGATAAATCGGCTGCTGTGCGGTTACTTGACTGTCCAAAAAGTCTATGCTCCAGTTTTTTTGTTAACTAGCTAATTAGCCAGCTAATGAATTAGCCTTGGTAAGCTCTGAAGCAAGATGCCCTGCTGTGTGGTATCTTGGTGTGGGACGTCTGTGCTGTGTTCTCAGCGTGTTTGTGCTGCTGTGTCGACTGTGTTTCTCTCGGGTGCCCAGGACGGTTTCTCCTGGGGGAGAGCATGGAGGTTGATCTAATGTAACAATACTAATGGGAGCGTCTGGTAGCCACAGTTATTAAACCGGCTCCACCAAGGTGGAAAGGTACAATGTAACCAGTGTCGAAATGTGCCGGAACCACAGGGTTAGCCAGTTAGCAATGCAGAATAGTATACAGCCCATGGATTTGGATCCAGACTGATTATTATGGTTTCTACCTTCCTCTCCTTCCTGTCTGAGAGTTTCTTACCATCGGCAGCTTTACAGCGTGAGGCGAGCTCCCACAACACCAGACCCAGAGCGTACATGTCTATCCTCAGGAAGGCATCTCTCTGGAAATTAATGGCCCCCTCCAAGACCTCGGGGGCCATGTACCTCCTGGTCCCCACCTGACACATAAACAGGGAAACATTGAACCTGGTTTAAGACTCGTTGGTTGGTGAAGCTTTGTTTACTTTACTAGACGTAAGATGTCTATGAGTCCAAAAGCCATATTGTCGTTCCAGCTCTAGAAACTGAAGTTGAAATATTATATCACAATATCTGTATTTAGCTTATTATTTCTCTTCAACATGTCTGAGTATTTCTTAGAGGCTGAAGCAGTAAAATAATCTGGTATTTGACATTAAAAGGAAAAGATCAAAGGAAAGAGAGAAAAATGAAACATTTTGTGTATCTGCATCTGTATTTCTACATTGCTGCTCACTGATGCTGACTTTACTGTCTGTTAAAATTGAAAAAACAAACAAAATGAAAGAACATCGAACAGACTGAATTAAAGGAGAAAACCTTTGAACCTCCTTAGTGTTGATAATGTTTGAACCTGAATACAGAGGAGCAGGTACGTTACAGATTAATCTTATAGTGACAGTTTTAGGTCAGAGCAGGACAACTTCTTGGTCAGGGATTTTAGGACGCATCAGAGCTGCCAACAATGAGAGAAGACATGGGGACACAGGCATCCTCCATCATCACTGTAACAGGTATCGACCTGAAACATTGTTCAGGTGCCCTCTCTCAGGTGGACTCACCTGTCCATGTGTGTCTCCAGGAGATTTCCCTGCCTCAAACCTGAGAGCGAGGCCAAAGTCAGCGACACAAGCCGTCAGGTTTGATTTGAGCAGAACGTTCTTACTTTTAAAGTCCCTGAAAAAACACAGAGAGCAACACATGGGATCTGACAGGACATTTATTTATATACCTGTGTATTTTTATGAACCTGTGTGTGTTTATGTACCTCTGTGTGTGTGATGTGCGTACCTGTGTGCGATGGCAGGCTTGTGTCCGTCCTTGTGTCCAGGTATGTCTTCGTGCAAGTAGGCGAGACCTCGAGACATTGACTGAGCGATGATACACAGTTCAGACCAGGAGAGCACGTTTGCCTTCAGGTAGTCTGTCAGAGAACCCTGAGGAGAGAACACACAACACAGAACAACTGGCTCATGTCATTTGTTTTTAACACTGTCACATGTGACACTAAATGAATTTCGGAGAAACTGATCAAAGATCCGATCCTCATTAAATCAGGATCATGACAGATAAAATAAAATCCACAGTCATTCTGTATTAATCTGATATATGATTTCACATTTTCTGAATTCTGTTTTGAAAAATGAATGTTACAGTATTTCCAAAGTAATGGTTCATTTTTAAAGGACTTACAATGTTACTTTATTATAATTGTTGACATTTTTTTTGAATTATTAGAATGTATAACTGTTGTCATCTTGTCTCAACTAAAATTTAACCTTAATCTTAATGATTTACATTCCAACCATAATTTATTACTCTTATTTCTCTTTTTGTGGCTTTAATGATAAGTGTTTTAAATACTATTAAGGTTATTTACTTATTATTTATATTTATATTATTTTAGTTATTATTTTGATACTTTTTACTACAGTCAGTCAAATTTTAGGAACATAAAAGAAACATAAAGAAGTATAACAAATCAAGATCATTTGAGTTTCTTCATAAAAAAGCTTCTGAACCTGACTTCTTGCCAGATTTTTATATATATACGCTAATATTATTCTGTTTTTAGTATTTAATATTCCATATTTAATCCTATAGGTCAAGCTCTCATTTCCTATCTCAATTCAGGCCCATAGTGTATATTCTGGTCATATATTTTATATTTAATATTTAATATCCATATTTGCAAGTGTAAATAAATCATGTAAATTTGTTAATATCTTCTTTTTTAGCCTGTTTATTTGTTCTTTTTACTATTTAACTGCTCTATCCCCTTTGCTGCTGTGATATGTGAATTTCCACAGTGTGGGACGAATAAAGGTTTATCTTATCTTATCATAATAGATCAATATGTTTTATGTCTTGCAGTTAGTCACATGTCCAGCAGGTGTCAGTACCTTCTCGTGGTAGGCGGTGATAAGCCACAGCTCCACGTCCATGTTGCTTCCTCTCTTCTCAGCTCCAATGAACTGCAGCAGGTTTTCGTGTCTCATCCCGGTCAGGTTGAAGATCTCGTACTCATTCTGCCATGACTGCTTGTCCTATATATACACAAATAAACAGAAGTCAAAGGTCATGTCAGTGTGACACACCCACCCAAAAAATTTTTTTTTTCAAAAAGTGTGTGTACATGCGGACAGGTGTAAATGCTGCGAACAGGTGTAAATGCTGTGGACAGATGTAAATGTCGCAGACAGATGTAAACGCTGCCAATCAAGGACAAATGTACAAAATATTTAACTGTGACTTGATGTTTCAACAATGGTCCATTTTCTATTGCCGGGGGCGACAATATCTCAGGAGGTAGAGCGATCATCCACCAATCGGAAGGTTGGTGGCTCGATCCCTAGCCCCATATACTGAACCCCAAATTGCCCCCAATGGCTGTTCCATCAGTATGTGAATGTAACTCTCAGATATATGTCACTTTGGATAAAAGCATCTGCTAAATGAAATTGTAGAATTTACATATAAATTGCCAACAGGGATTAAACTTCAAACTTACACTTTCATACACAGGCGTGTGTGTGTGGTCAACTGAGGTCAGAAGTTTACTGGATGCTCATTGGCTGAGGACCTGGTCAGCCTCAGGGAGATTAAAACCCTGAATTTTGAGGCTGAACACACACACACTGCCGTTAGAATGACTGTGTGGTTCTGAACTGAAAAAAGTTAAAATAAAGGAAGGAAGTAGAATTAGTTTAGAACATGATTCTAGATTCTATGGTTAAGTTTGAACCTGCAGGGCTTCTGTCTACGTCAGTACTCAGTGTTTTCTAACCTGAGGTTCATGGATCTGTACCGGACCACAGAACATTGTCTCAGCTGACTAATGGTAATACACTAATTAAATGAGATTATAAACTTTATTGCTCCAAACGAACAGCAGCTGAATTCTCCAATGAATGACACTGATGGTCCATCTGTATACCATCTGTGTATTTTTAATTCAGCTATCAACCACAATAATATCTGAACAGATATAGTTCAGTTTCAAGTGTGTTTACTTTAGTTTGAAGGCTTGTTTTCTGTCTCTGCATCATTGTGTAACAGGTAACGGTGAATGTGTGATGGATGATGGTGTGTTTGAGGAAGCTCAGACCATACACACCTGGATGGGGAAGATTTTGACAGCAACGTATTCACCAAGCAGCTGAGCCTTCCACACACAGCCAAAGCGCCCCCTGGCTTTGATCTCCAGTAATTGCAGTGGCTTCTGGCCCAGGATTGGGGAGGGGGGCAGAGGGCCGGGGTCCTGTTGGAAACAACATAGAAGCATACTGAGTAACTATGGTTAGTCTCCTCCTGCAGCTCTGACTGATACGATCCTGAATATTAAAAACATATGTTCACATTTCAGTGTGATTTTTGATGTGTCAGAGGTTTAGCCATCCAGTTCGCTTTTTGATAAGATATTTAAAAACAGGATGGTTGGTTCAGATGGAATATCCAATCTAATGAAAGGAAAGCAAACAGACCCCCAAATGTCTCTCAGTGACTCCATAACAAAATGATCAAGGTAAGCAGGTCTCTCTGAGGGGACATGACCTGTCTTAACTTAGACGGAGTTCAGCTGGATTTATAGTGGACACAAGGGGTTAACATGTGTTGTATGTGATCAGGTGGTGCTTTAAACTCAGTAACTGTTCACATTCTGTTTCTGACTTGAGAGCTGCACACAGAGATTTACAGAACTTAAGATATATGAATTAACTTATGTCTGTTTTTACTGACAGAAACATTCAACATTGATAGATTCATTCAAACAGAGTGACGATCACAGCGACCAGAAGCTCTGCAGTTTCACAGTATCATGCAGTATCACTTTCTTAGATGTTTGTTGGTGAAACAGAGAAAACGACTGATAACGTCCTTCATGTTGTCGTCACTCTCAACAAACTCCCATCACAGACATGTTGGCGAAAACACCAGCAGCCAATCGCAGCTCGTCTCCACATTGTATACCATTGCCGACAGCTGCCACAGTCATAAAGTCTCAGTCGATGATTAATTATCACACAAAACTGCAATTAACAATTTAATTGTCTTCTTCTGTCATTTCATGTCACATTGGTGCTGTTGTATAACCATGTTATTAATGTCTACAGCAGATCATTGAAATGATGTGGTTATTAATTAAATGAGTCAATACGTCTTCAAATAGTTTCTGAGGCAGTGTTGGAGCTCCCACTCTGCTGCACACCTGTATTTTAAACAGCTGTTGTAAAACTGTTGTGTGGGCTGACCTGAGGTCAAGAAAATCTGGTTCAAGACAGTTAATGAATGAAGATGGACACTTGATTATATTTTCAAAAGTTAATCTGTGAATGGGAAACACAAAACCATGCTTGCATCCAAGTATTTTATGTGAACTATCTCATTAGAAAAACTGCATGGAACCAACAGAATTCAACAAAAACTTCCACAATACTCAGCGGAGGTGTATTTTCACTCTTTGTCCATCTAGAGTTTATGAGTCATGTTTGTGAATAGAGAATATTGTGGAGAATATTACAGGGCAGATCAGCTGTTTGCCTGTAAACTGGGTTTAAACAGCCTGAAATGAAACAGCAGACTGTCTGTAAATGAACTCAGAGCCGTCAAACACACTGCTGCACCTGTAGAGGAGACTCTTTGCTGTAAAACAGACTGGTTATTGACACCTCAGTCATCGTCTGACTTCACAAAGAAAGAAATGATATGAGCTGAAACTAAAGAAGCTGTCCATCAGCAGTGAGGTCCAGACAGCTGAGCTCTTTCATGTTTGTTTCCTGACAGCAGAACCTTGTTCAGGTTCAGACAATTTATTGACCTCAACCAGCTAATGGAAATGCAGCTAATTCACTTTCTACTTGTTGCTGCATTTCTATCATTAGTCAGGTTTCCATCCACATGTAGTGCAAATTTTAACAGAATTTACATTTATCTATCTATCAGTGGAAAACAATGTGGAAAAAACTATAAATAATTGGATTTATGTTTGTCTCATGTACTTGGCTTTAAAATCCCTTGAGTGTGGAATCTAACAATTGTGCAAAATAATTGCAACACACCATCATGTGATAATCAGGGTCAATTTACATGATGTAAACCCTGAAGACAGAAATATAAATCCACCTTTACTAACTGCATGTGTAACCTACTTTCTGACAGATTCATGTCAATCATGCACATAATCTACTGATCAATACATGGAGACAACGTCTGTTCATCAGTGCACAAAAACAACAACCAACACAAAGTATAAATACAAAAAAAACAAACAGACAAGTGTGTTTCTACTAGAAACGTCAGACTGGAGGAGGGTCAAGATGCAAACTTAAACCCAAAAATGGAAGAAAAAAAAACCTGTAGTGAAGCATTCTCCAGTAAAATAGTTTGATCTTCTTACCTCGATCATTATATGAAAGGCGTGCTGAGAGGCAGAAACAGTTTACAGAGTCAGACAAGAGGACATAGAAATATAACACAAGTGATGGAGACTGTTTCACCTGATCTCAGGGTTCCTTGATTTGCTACAGACAGGAAAATGTTTTAATATCCTCATGCAAAGTATTATTTATTGTGTGATACTGGTTAAAGTCTAGCTGCAGCTTTCTGAATGATCTGCAGCTCCACAATTTTCTGAGGTAGACCAGAGAGGTTATTACAGTAATAAACTTTACAGGTTATAAAAGCATATACCAAGTCTTTCCAGGTCTGTTCATCTTTACTTTTCATCGCATAAATGTGGTGATAGAGCTGAAATAATTAATGGGAAACACATTGGAAATATTAATATATAGGAAAATATTTTACCTGTGTGGGCACCAGGACTGGTGGGTAGGCTAGTTTGTGGTGTCGGTACATCCAGAAAGAGAAGAGGATGATGGCAGTGACAGCCATGATGGGAACCAGTGAGTACATCAAAGTGGTCAGCAATGGAGGCTTAGATGTCACTGGTTTGTTTGTTGCTATGGCAACACACAGAGGGACAAATCAATTAAGTCAATTTACAGAGTTACAACAACCCAAACTGCATTATGGATTTAATTACAACGTGGTTCATCCAGACAGAGGGTCTGAGTATAAAGTCATTAGAATTACAGTCATAAAACTGTAAGAATAAAGTTAAGAATAAAGAGAATAAAGTGATCATTTTAAAAGAAAGTGATATCAGAATAAGGTCCTAATGCATAAAAAGTCATAATGTTTTGAGGGTAAGTTGTGATTTTGAGACAAAAGTGATTTTATCAGAAATATAATCATTATAGTATGACAATAAATTTGCAATATATAGAAAAAAGTCAGCAGTAATTCTGACAAGAACATAAGTTTATTATAAAAGGTAATATTATGAAAATTAAACATTTGAGAGAAAAGTCATATTACAATAAAAGTCTCACGTTTTGATAGAAAGTTACCATTTATAGGAATAAAGTTGTGAAATTGCAAAAGTACAAAACTGCAAAAGTATTACACAGGTGAACAAGTAAATAGATCAACAGATAAACAGTTAAGCAGGTGAACAGATGAACGGGTTAACAGGTAAACAAGTAAACAGGTGAACAGGTAAACAGACAGACAGATAAAACAGGTAAACAAGTGAACTGTGGGCTGTACTACGAAGCAAGTTTAACCTACTCTGATCTAACTTGGGTTACCAAGGCAAGTCGGGGTTGACAAACTCTGGTCGTCTCAGCTGGAGTTAATCGGTACTACGACGGTGATTAAGATGCTGGTTTGTTGAGTCTGTGTGAACTTAATCTGAGTCTGTGTGTGTTTGTGTAAAAGAGGCGTGTTCAGCAGCGCAGACACAGTTTCTGTTTGATGATTCGTGCTCCATGATTTTCACCGGAAGAAAGCACTTTGATCATGTCAGGATATGAAGAGTTTACAGAAAAACAGTAAACTCACAAACAGTAAATTCATTAGTTCAGTGTTCTTGTCTCTATTTGTCTTATGGACTCTTCTTTTATTTGTAATGTGACTGAGATGTAAGGACATGTAAAATAGTCTAAATACTGTGAATATGTGAAACCAATGAGGATGATTCAGTTCCAGCCTCCACATGGCTCCATCTGTGAAACGGAGCCGTTCCTCTGTGTTAATGAATGAAGCTCTGCTCCTAAAGCTCCTCGGCTGTAGACCGACCTGTATGAATGTAAAGCTGCTGTTAACAAGAACTTCACTCTAACAACAGGTCAGGATGAAATATACAAATATTCTATCAAGGTGTGTATTAATCGTCCTGATCATTAACACTGAGGACAGATGTGTTGTGTAGCCTACACTTATACACTGTGTGTCCAACAGTGAGGCTTCACTCCGGCCACTGGCTGCGGAGACGTCTGGACCCAGAAGCCGGCAGAGACACTGAAATCCATATCTTTCATAGAGAACATCATCGGGGTGAACTCCGGTCTCTAAACACTGTTGACCTGCGGACTGAGCCGCTCATAATCCGCACGCTGATATCGACTGGCTCTTCCAAATTTCAAATCATTTTTCTCGACCAATTGTAGCAGAGGGGCAGGGCTTACACAGAGTAACCTCAAGTTAACCACGAACAAAAAATCTATCCACCTTCATAGTACGGGTTAATCAGGAAGTTACCCCCGACGTCACAAAGTCACTCCTGAACTTACCCCGATAAGCCAGTTACCTCACTTCGTAGTACAGCCCTCTGGTAAACATGTAAACAGGTGAACCTGTGCATGTGTATCTTACTTGGTATCTGCGGCTGGTTGCTGTCAGGACTGTAGAAGAACTTGGCATTACACAAACTTCCTTCACAGCAGCAGAAGAAGACTTCAGGAGCATCTTTCTTCTCCACACATTCACTCCTGTCAGAAGAAGAAGATGTTTCTTAGAGAAGAAAAATCTGTTGATGAACTTCATCATCATTGAACATCAGACAGATCAGACTTCCCGTTTCAGTGTTGAACATGTTCCTCTACTTGTCCAGGAGGCTTCAATACTTCTACTGACTGCTAGAGTCTCAGCTGTTTTAACTGTAAAACATGACCTCTGCTCTGAAAATGGTCACTACACCCTGACACTCGGCTGGACCCCTCCCTACCAGCATGTTTAAATAACAGGAAGCAGCCATGGTAGGAGATGTAGTGGCGCTACAGTGTCTGAGGAGGAGGTGGAGGGGACATGGGGGAGAGGACTCATGGTAGCATGGAACTGGCAGTCAGAGCTAACAGCAGCTACTGTCAGACTCTTGGATTACATTGATCTTCCAAAGTCTTGTACTGTGGCTCCAAACTGGAATACGTCTGTCTGAAAGTGGATCAGAAGCATGTGAGGGAACATGGTAGAGGAGGAATGGATTTAATTAAATACCAGCAAATTCAGGAGGCAAACATCACACTGTTTTAAAAAAAGCTGAAGATAAAAATAGGACGGCTTCTGCAACAGGACAGTGATTTAACTGAGGACTCCTACACTAAATTCGGTCCCTCCCAAATTGATCATCTTGTTGATAGTACTGCAGGCTCAATGCGAACACGTCTTGACTCTATTGCCCCTTTAAAAAAAGAAGTTAGTAAAGCAAAAGAGGTTAGCTCCTTGGTATAGCCCACAAACTCAGAAATTAAAGCAAACATCGCGAAAGCTGGAAAGGAAATGGCGTTCTACCAATCTGGAAGAATCTCGTTTAGTCTGGCAAAATAGTCTTAAAACATATAGGAAGGCCCTTCGCAGTGCCAGAGCAGCCTACTACTCAAAATTAATAGAGGAAAATAAGAACAAGCCCAGGGTCCTTTTCAGCACTGTAGCCAGGCTGACAGAGAGCCAGAGCTCTGCTGAGCCATGTGTTCCTATTGGCCTCAGTAGTAATGACTTCATGAATTTCTTTGATGATAAGATCGTAAATATTAGAAACAAAATTCTTCCCGTCCTCCCATCCAACAACGATTTGTCCTCAAATATGGGATCCATACAAACAGCTGTAAAAGCTGCTGTATGTTTAGACTGCTTCTCTCCAATCCATCTTAAGCAGCTGACTTCAATGATTTCTTCGTCAAAGCCGTCAACCTGCTTTCTAGATCCCATCCCAACCAGGACTACTTAAAGAAGTCTTACCTGTAATTAGCACTTCTTTAGTCGACATGATCAATCTGTCTTATTAACAGGCTATGTACCACAGTCTTTTAAAGTAGCTGTAATAAAACCTCTACTTAAAAAGCCGACTCTTGATCCAGAGGTATTGGCAAACTGTAGACCTATATCCAATCTTCCCTTTCTCTCGAAGATCCTTGAGAAAGCAGTCGCCAACCAGCTGTGTGACCACTTACAGAACAACAGTCTATTAGAGGATTTTCTATCAGGATTTAGAGTTCATCATAGCACAGAAACAGCTCTGGTGAAAGTAACAAATGACCTTCTTATTGCATCTGACAGAGGACTTGTCTCTGTCCTCGTCTTGTTAGATCTTAGTGCCACATTTGACACCGTTGATCATCAAATCCTGTTGCAGAGACTGGAAAATTTAATTGGCATTAAAGAAACTGCACTAAGCTGGTTTAGGTCCTATTTATCAGACCGATCTCAGTTTGCACTTGTCAATGACGAATCATCAATACACTCTAAAGTTAACTACGGTGTTCCACAAGGCTCTGTGCTTAGACCAATCCTGTTCACCTTATATATGCTTCCCATGGGGAACATTATCAGGAAACACTCCATCAACTTTCATTGCTATGCAGACGATAATTATTAAGACAATTATACCTGTCAATTAAGCCAGATGAAACCAACCAATTAGCTAAACTTCAGGCCTCAACGAAGTAAAAACCTGGATGACCTGCAATTTCTTACTGTTAAACTCAGACAAAACTGAGTTTATTACTTGGCTATTGTACTTGGTCCCAAGCACCTCCGATGCACATTTTCTAAAGATATCAGTACTCTCGATGGCATTGCATTGGCCTCCAGCACGACTGTAAGGAATCTAGGAGTTATCTTTGATGAGGATTTGTCCTTTAACGCACATATAAAGCAAATTTCTCGGACTGCCTTTTTTCACCTCCGGAACATAGCAAAGATCAGGCATATCCTGTCCCAAAAAGATGCAGAAAAACTAGTCCATGCATTTGTTACTTCTAGGCTGGACTACTGCAATTCTCTATTATCAGGCTGCACCAATAAGTCGTTAAAGACTCTCCAGTTGATCCAGAATGCTGCTGCACATGTTCTGACAAGAACAAGGAAAAGAGATCATATTTCACCCATTTTGGCTTCTTTGGCTCCCTGTCAAATCAAGAATTGAATTTAAAATCCTCCTACTAACCTATAAAGCTCTTAATGGTCAAGCACCATCATATCTTCAAGAGCTCATTGTCCCCTATCTTCCCAATAGAGCACTACGCTCCCAGAATGCAGGGTTTCTTTTGGTTCCCAGAATCTCCAAAAGTAGATTTGGAGCCAGAGCCTTCAGTTATCAAGCTCCTCTCCTATGGAATCAGATCCCAGTCTGGGTTCAGGAGGCAGACACCCTTTCCACATTTAAGAGTAGGCTTAAAACCTTCCTCTTTGACAGAGCTTACAGTTAGGGTTGGTCCTAGGCCTAGGCCTAGACTGCCGGGGGACTTCCCGTGATGCACTGAGCTTCTCTCTCCTTCTCTCTCTCCACCTGTATCCATTCATCACCCATCAATGTATCTTACTAATGCAACTTCTTCCCTCTCTCGTAGTTTTGTCTCTTCTCTCCTGTCGCTCTCTGCAGGTTCGTGTGTCACTGGAGCTGCAGAGTCTGGACTCGTGTTTACAAGCCTCCGACTGCACACATGTCTCTGTTTAACACTGTTATTATCACTATCACCACACCTGTGGGTTGTAGTATTGCATGTCCCTCCCCCCGTCTCTCTGTCTCTCTCTGTCTGTCTCTCTCTCAACCCAACCAGTCATGGCAGATGTCTGTCCATCACTGAGCTTGGTTCTGGCCGAGGTTTCTGCCTGTTAAAAGGAAGTTTTTCCTCGCCACTGTCGCATCAAGTGCTTGCTCATGATGGGAACTGTTGGGTCTCTATAAGTAATATTATAAAGAGTATGGTCTAGACCTGCTCTGTATGTTAAGTGCCCTGAGATAACTTTTGTTGTGATTTGGCGCTATACAAATAAAATTGAATAAAATTGAATTGAATTGATCCTAAACAAACCTCAAAATCCACAATGGACTATGTCAAGAGACATGAGCTGAAAGTTTTGCCATGACCTGACCTAAACATCAAGGTTTAGGTCAAACATCATCTGACCTCAAAAGAGCAGCTTATGCAAGACGGCCCAAGAATCTCACATAACTGGAAGCCTTTTGCAGGAGAATAGGTGAAAAAGCCTTAGCAAGAACTGAAAGACTCTCACAGCTGTGAGCTGCCAACAGGGCTGTTACTTAGTACTGACCATGCAGGGACCAAACTTTTCCTTCAGGCCGTTTTCCTTTTTTGTTATTCTGAAACTGTAAGAAGTGGAAATGATAAAGTAATCTTGCTTAAAAAAGTAAACAATGTGTTGTGTTAACTTTAACCATTAAGCTATTCATAGTAACCGAAATTTTGCATACCACTGGAGGTGAATACAGATCAGATTAATAAAGACAGATTAATAAAGGTTTATCTTATCTTATCTTATCTTAAATACACTCTCAGCCAATTATATCACTGGTCTCAACACTCACAGTATATATAAAAGCAAATCACTGAAATGATTGGTTTATATATCATACACACTTTCTTTCACTCTTATTCTTAATTGTCATTTTCAATTGTTTTATTTACAGTTGGTAGTAGTTGTTTCTCTATGCTTAACTTAATATTCTATTTGTTTTATCCATTAAAAAACTGTGTTAGAAGTTTGATATACATTGCATCGGTTGCATTTCATTTAAATGTAACAATGCCTACAGGAATCGTCCCTGTCAGATAAATTAATAAAATAAAAATAAATGTTATCAATATGGGTTTCATGTGTTGGGAACTGAGCCATGTGTATGTGGAGAACAATAGACTTTCTTTCACAATCCAGCAGAGTCAAAGAAAAAGTGCGCTAGGCTCCACCAGTCGTTAATTCACACATAGATGCAATTGAACAACCCAAAAACTCAAACATGGATCAGCCTTTGCCTGAGACCGGCAGGAGCTACGGTGACATTGGGCGGAAACCCTGTCACATCACAGATTGCTTATTTACCGCAGCGCAACGCACATCCTCGTATTCCACAGTGACAATGAGTTATGAGAGAGCTCCAGCTTTCAACACGCCGCCTACCTTAAGGGAGGAATCACAGCTAAACGTTTAAACCTACAAGACCTAGGCTGCAGCTATTGACTCGCTGGACATGGAAAAGACTGTTTTTTTTGGTTTCTTTTTTTTTTTTAAACTTTGCCGTTCAGCTGCCGATCAGCTTACTAGGTTAGTAGCTAACTTTGCTTTGTGCCGCCGTCTGGGGGCCAAAATAAGTCTGGTTCTGTCTGAAACAAAGATGAGTGGAAGGTGGACGGACCTAGCTCGGCCACCGGCCTCTGAGGGATAGAAACCCACCTTTGTGCTCCCCCATGGTCATTGCTCCTCCTCTTTGTTCCTTTCCTTCTTTCACTAACACAAAACCCACTCCAACGACCGCACCAAATATCAGTGTGTCCAACACTGCCGAGCGCCACCTTGCATATCTCAGAGGAGCACCTAGAGCCAGTGTCCGTGCGACCATTGTTCTCGAGGTATGGTGTGGTTCAACCCCTTTTTCACACCTGGTGTGATTCAATTCAAAGAACTTTATTTATCCCAGAGGGGCAATTGAAGGCACGAAGAGCAGTGGAGCCAAACAAAAGCAACAAAGTAAGCAAACAAGCAGCAAAAATCAAGAAGATGGCAGCTTTTAAAAAAAGTTGCAGTGCAATGCAAATGCTCATGGAGTGGAACCAGCAGGTGATAGAGAACATGATGATGCTCTCTATGAAAGAGTAAAGTCAGCACAATGTCCCTACTGACTCCAAAGGAATTGAGCCTCCTTAGTAGGTATGATCTACGAGCAGAGGTGAGAGGACACAGCCCTGCGGGGAGACAGTTGAGGCGTATCGGAGGTCGGAGAAGGTGTTGTTGACCAGGACTCTCTGTGACCTGTTTGTAAGGAAGTCCAGTATCCACAGAATCAGCTGGTCGCTCAGGTGGAAGCGGGAGGAGAGCTTGTCGGCCAGGATGTGAGGTTGCAGGATGTTGAACGCAGAGGAGAAGTCTGCAAACAGGAGTCGGCTGAGGTGTTGGGATGTTCCAGATGTTTATACACAGTGTCTATGACAAATGTTTTTGCATCATCGACGCCTCTGCCTTTGCGATAAGCAAACTGGAGTGGGTCCATCTGGGAGTCCGTTGCTCTGATGACATGATGTTTTATGACCCTCTCCATGGCCTTAATCACCAGGGAGGTGAGAGCCACGGGCCTGAGGTCATTCAGACCCTTGGTGGTGCTTTTCTTGGGGATGAGGGTGACAGTGGAGGGTTTCCACAGCTGGGGGACTGTGCTGCTGTCCATGGAGCTCTGGAACAGGGTCTGAAACACGCCACCTAGCTGTTCGGCACAGTGCCTCAGGACGCGGCCGCTGATGTTGTCTGGGCCAGGCGAGTTGTTCTCCCTGATCCTCCTGAGGGCTCTCACCATATCCTCTGTCCTGAAGGTGAGTGCAGAGTCACCGGGTTGGAGTGTAGATATTGTTTCCTCAAGCTGAGTGGTGTTGTCTGTCTCAAATCTGGTGTAAAAAGAGTTCAGGTCGTTGGGGAGAGATGTAGGACTGCTGCCTGCAACCTGGATGGTTTTATGGTCGGTTGCAGCAGTGTTCACAGAGGCCATGTTTTTGAGGCCCTACCAAGCTGAGTGGAGGTTCCCCTGTGTGAATTTTTCCTCCACTTTGTTTTTATACTTCCGTTTGGCAGTTTTTATGGCCCATCCCCATCACTTGTCCACTGCTTGACGTTCTTAATAACTTTCTTTGCCCTTCTCACAACAGGGGTGTACGCTGGAGCAAGCAGGATGATGTGGTGGTCAGCAGAGCCGGGGGGGGGGCAGATCTGCATGCATCCGGAACTCAATGATAGCATTTATACAGTGTCTTCCCCAGGCAGGTTCTACATGCGATGTACTGGTGAAATCCTTTGAGTGATTTGTCCGGAGAGCAGTGGTTGAAATCACCCAGGATGAATTTTGGAGAATCAGGTGAAATCTGTTCCAGTCTATTTAAAGTGCTTGTTATGTGTTCTGTGGCTGTGGTTGCATTAGCTCTGGGGTAGATGCAAACCAGGATGAGAAAGATTTGTGGAAATTCCATGGGGAGATAAAAGGGGCGGAGGGAAACAGCCAGAAGCTCGATGTCCGTGGTGCACAGATGTCCGCGTGAGTTCTCCCTCACGACGACCGTCGTGCAGCAGCGTGTGTTTACGTAGAGACACACACCGCTGCCATGTTGTTTGCCGGTGAGCCGGCTGCCTCAGAGGGGGGCAAAGCCATCAATGTGCAGCATGCCATCATTGTCGTTCTTATTTAACCATGTCTCAGTGAATGCCAGAACAGAGGCCATCCTGTATTCATGTATGTGGTTAATCTTGGCTTGTAGCTCATCCGTTTTGTTGCGGAGGGAGCGCGAGTTAGCCAAGATGATGGAGGGGAGCACCTGTTGTTTACATGTCTCCCGTGATTCCACCCTTCTTTTTCCCCCGTCTGGTTACCTTATGTTTGTTATGAGTAGATTTGTCTTGGTTTGATGAGTCCTTTTGGAGTATTTCCTCAGGAAACGTGTCTGTGGTGATGGCCTGGTGTGGGTGAAGTCCAAGCTGCAGCAGAAAGTCTGTCGCGTAGGTGACCCACAGGCCATCAGGGAGACTGTTTTTGTTAGCGGAGACAAACTCCCACAGAAGCCAAAACTGCAGAGATGTAAGGATCCAGATGAGTCCTCGGATATCAATGAAGAATGATGATGATCCGAGAAGAAGGGAAAAAAGCGGAAGAAAAACGGACTGTAGTGTGTAGAGGTCTGAGTGTAAACAGAAAGTAAACAAAGACGAGTGTGAAAGTTACCACAACGTCTAATCCAGAAGTTAAAAAGTTAAAAAACACACATTCCCATGTCGTACAGTGGGATAAATAGTGAATTTACATATATACAGTGAATATAAATAAGAAACAAATTTTAAAAACTGTTTAAAAAGCAAAAAACAGCTCCACGAGCCGGCTCCATGAGCAGCAACCTGGAGCCAGAACCGAAACCCGTGATGTAGATACGTCCATCATTTTGCATTTCCCTTCAACGTGATCTCGTCAGCTATTTCCCCTCCCCACTCGCTACCACACACACACACACACATCTGGTTTAAATGCAGTGTTGGACAATTATGCAGTGCTGATTGACCTGAATTTGTTGTGTTTTTGTTTAACTTGAGCAGTTTTCACTTTTTAATAAACATTTGTTCGTTAATATCGGAGCAGCCTTCTGTGTGTTATTTGTGTCTGATTACTGAGTCATTTGCTGAGTGTGTTGGCTAGCGCTCAGGTTCATACCTTCCAACTAATTTGAACAAAGACTGATTAGAGCTTGGTCAATTGTCCCTGGTTTCCAGGCTGGTACCCCAAATTATTAATTACTAATCAATTTATTTATTATTACTACTAGTAATTCATAAATCAGATTAGATTAGATTCACATTAGAGTTATGACTCTGAGAAGAATGAGTTCCAGTTTTAAGACAACTGAGACCATCAGCCTCAGGCAGTCTGTGACTGAAGGTGTTCTGGTTTGAAGGTTAAAGTTATTCAGAGTGTGACTCTCCTGCTGCTTGACAGCAATCAATTACCTGTCGTAACAGTTGACATCGTCCAGCCAGCAGCCCTGTTTAACCACCTGGACCACTCCAGACACATTTTTCCAGGTGGCGAAGCAATGAAGTCTCTTATCTTTCTCTCCTGAGCAGGTGACCACCCCGCTGACGTTCCCCCGACTCTCCAACAATGACGAAGATGACGAGGTTGATGGGTTGTAGTTGTAGTGGACACACTTCTGAGTGTCTGAGCGGCCCAGGATCGCACCTGAGAAGGAGACAGGAGGACAAGTTAACAACAGCACACACTCATACACCTGTGGAGGAGCAGACACATTTTGAATAAACCTGACTCTGCATGCAAACACATGCATGTGAAGACTGTGTGCATTGGAGCAGAGTTCAACCTGAGTACATCCTGACAGGAGCTGCTGCCAGCAAACACACAAATTGCAGCTCAACTAATGCAACACAAACCAGAGGCCTGAAACATGAAGCAGGTTTATCTCTGCTGGTCTCTCTTTGCGTTTCCTGTCGTCACGAACTGTTGTGATGAGGCTGGTTATGAACTGGACCAGTTTTACTGAAAACCTGCTTCTCCAGTGTAAGTCTCTGGTGCACATGCTCTATGAGTGCCTTCAGGCCCAAAGAACAATGAGCAGTACACATTCATCCAGGTGAGTTTTTTGGCTTCATGCACCACTGAGCAACTTTCATAGGAATGAATGGAGCCCCACCTCCAACGTTGTATCCAGTTCTAATTATATATCAATGCTGAACAGTGTGTTGAAGGTAAGGTAGTAGATATTACTGAAGTTCTTCAACAAAAATCACAGTCTCATCATCCATTTCTATGATGACCAGCATCTCCAGTTTATCAGTTACACAACTGAAAAGTCACAATCTACATGATTTTACTCAATGGAGGAGAAAGTGACAGCATTTAAATCAGTCCCTCTTCCATTAGAGCTCTGGAATAAAGCAGTAGGTTGCAGAGATATATAGTCAACAACAATATAGCAGTTTGTTGCAGCTACTATGTCTGTCTAACTGAGTCTTATCTGAAGAACAGTAGCTGCTGAGAACATTTCTGCCCCACGGACTGGGGAGATGAACTGAGGACAGGGACTCAAATTTCAATACAAATTTAAGTTTTACAAGTTTGATTTATTTTTACTTTAGGAAGTTATATGTTCTATATTAAAATTTCAGTTAACTTTATAGAAAATGCTACTGGGATAATGAAGAGTTCTCTGTTGCATCATGCTTAAAGGCATTTAAACAAAATTTTGTGTTGGTGTTTGTGCTATTTTAAATTTTGACACTAAAATCAACATTTTTATTGCAAATATATATTGGTTTCAAATATAATTTATTGGTTTCCTTGTTTACTACTAATTGTACTAGTTGGTAGACCCCTTGGTCAGGGCATAATGCCATCCCAATACTATATATACACAGTACTGTGCAAAAGTTTTAGACAGGTGTGAAAAAATGCTGTAAACTACGAATGCTTTCAAAAATGGAAGTGTTAATAGTTTATTTTCATCAATTAACAAAATGCAGTGAATGAACACAAGAGAAATCTAGATCAAATCAATATTTGGTATGACCACCCTTTGCTAAGACAGTTAAGATAGTTAAGCTAAGATAGTTCTTCATGACATTGGCTGTATGTTTGGGGTCGTTGTCCTGCTGCAGAATAAATTTGGGGCCAATCATACGCCTCCCTGATGGTATTGCATGATGTATAAGTATCTGCCTGTATTTCTCAGCATTGAGGACACCGTTAATCCTGACCAAATCTCCAACTCCATTTGCAGACATGCAGCCCCAAACTGCAACTCTTCCATGAAGACCACTTCTGGCCAGACTTCTCCGGGCAGTAGATGGGTGTACCTGGGTCCCTCTGGTTTCTGCCAGTTCTGAGCTGATGGCACTGCTGGACATCTTCCGATTTCGAAGGGAAATAAGCTTGATGTGTTTTTCATCTGCTGCACTAAGTTTCCTTGGCCGACCGCTGCATCTACGATCCTCAATGTTGCCCCTTTCTTTGTGCTTCTTCAAAAGAGCTTGAACAGCACATCTTGAAGCCCCAGTCTGCTTTGAAACCTTTGTCTGGGAGAGACCTTGCTGAGGCAGTAGAACGACCTTGAGTCTTGTTGCTGTGCTCAGTCTTGTCATGGTGTATGACCTGTGACATGAAACTGTCTTCCACAACCTCACCTTAGTAGCAGAGTTTGTCTGTTTCTCACCCAGTTTTCAGCTTCCTACACAGCTGTTTCTGTTTCAGTTAATGACTGTGTTTCAACCTACATGTTAAATTGATGATCATTAGCACCTGTTTAGTATAATTGGTTGATCATACACCTGACTATAATCCTACAAAATCCCTGACTTTGGGACGAATAAAGGTTTATCTTAAGTGTACCTATAAGAATTGATGCTGGTTTGAAAGAAAAGGGTAGTAACAACAAATATTGATATGATTTAGATTTTTCTTTCGTTATTTATATTTTTGAAAGCATTCTTTGTTTACAGCATTTTTTGCACACCTGCCTAAAACTTTTGTACAGTAGTTTGTGTGTATACACGCACATATATATAATTGTGAAGAGAAACAGTTGTAATGTAAACAGCAGAGTTAGGCTTAGGGGGACCAGAGAGGTCTGTAGAGACAGATCAATCCCCAAAGTATCTAAAGTACTGATACAAAGTATCAATACTAGTGTCAATCAGATCACTAACAACTGGATGGGTCACGTTGCCAGAGTTGAAAGAGTTAAAACAAATAGATCTGCAGACCAAGTAACCTTTGCGAGAAAGCATTTTAAGGCTAATAACGCTTCAAGTTCAAGGCTCTTCCTCAGACTTCTGACAGAGTCGCTTTTTTAAATACCCAAAATGTATCTTACAACACATGTGACATCCCACATCCATTGCAAACAGTCAGACTACATACTGTATATACAAAAGGTACAATTAGAAAACCCCAATCACATAAAACACCACACCATACAAATCGTGTACCCCGTACAAGCCTCAGGCTAAATAGCCATCTTATATACTAAACATATATTAAAAGCGCATGTGACATACCATACTTGTTTTGAGCTACCAGTCATAAAGTAGTAAGAAAGTACATTTCAATATTAAGCCTATACACCAATTCCAAAAAGGTACCAAAAGCACCCACCTCATTGGATGGCATGTGCCTGTTTTTTCGATTGTTTTTACAGAAAGAACTTTTTCTAATTGAACAAAAAAAAAAAAAAAATGTGTTCAGATTTACACTCACTGCGTGGGCGAGCCATTTCTTTTACCCGAGTGTCATCTTGCAGGCATGTCGCTAGGTTTTACACTGCAGTGTTATTATTTGAGCTCCTAAACACTTTATAGCTCCCTCGAATTACAGGACCTTAAGGGCACTTGTAGAGTAAAATGTTAATAATGTAACATATGTGGTTTGGATGTGTACCTGTTGTGTCACTGTTTTTTTTCTGGCAGAGAAAACTGTCCAGTGTGTCTCTGTGTTTAAACATTAAGGTTCATGCTTTTGCAGGATTATGAACAGGTTTTCTGGAGATTAAAGAAAGAAAACATCATCAGGTGAAAGCTCATAAAATCTCGGATGTGATGCAGATAAAAAGGTAGACATTAATATCCAACAGATAAGAGATGGTCTTAGAAACTTGGCTCATTTAATGGATATCCTACAATAGAAAGCAGAATCTGATCCAGGTTTCTGATCTCTGTCTGTTTTGCGCACAGATGTGTTGTCAATAAAGATTACCTGGCAGTTAGCAAAGCTGTATTATAATTACGTTTTTTTTAGAATGATGTTATTCATAAATGACTAGCAAAATTGACTGCAGGTCTATGATTCCTGTATTATTATTTTTTTATATATATATAAAAAAAATATTTTACAATTCTACAATTTCATTTAGCAGACGGTTTTATGCAAAGCGGCGCACATTCACATACCGATGGAACAGCCATTGGAAGCAATTCGGGGTTCAGTATCTCACCCAATGACGCTTCGACACATAGACTGCAGGGGCCAGGGACTGAGCCACCACCCTTCCGCTTGGTGGACAACCACCTTTTACCTGACAGGTGAGGCTGAACACCACTGCTGTGAGAAGAAGAGGTGCAGTGTGCAGGTGGAGACACCAGGGTTAAAGTTTCAAGTGTTCACTTCTGGTAGAAAACCGCTTCAGTGTGTTCACATACTGAGACAGTTGACCAGGACTGAAACTATGGCAGGGGAAGGAGCTCTAAAAGAAGTTGATGTGGAAGATGGAGTGTGAGTACTGAAAGGAGTAATTAATTAATGTATCATTTAAAATATGAGGAGCTGAATAGCCATTTGAAACATGACAATCTATCACAGGAGTGAAACTAGAAGTGGAAAGAATCCAGATTTTAGATGCAGAGAAACATCTAAATAGTTTTTGTTTCATGAACATACAAGTGTCCAGCCAACACTGACTTACTGTATAAGAGACCAAAGACATCATCACAGTGGTCAAACAGGTGTCAGACACGAACGAAACTCTTTCACAAAAACACCACATTTTAAACAAACTTTGTCAAAAATAAAATCTGACCTCCAAAAAGTGTCCTTCCTGAAACACAACTCAAGTTTGTTTATAATCATTCATTGTGAATGAAATCATACTAAATATGGTAATGCTAATCCAGCTTTGTTAACTACTAGGTTTTAGCTGCCTACACACCTGTACACAAGACCACAAATGGGGATCAGGTTTTTTGGGGTTTTTTTCATGAGGTCGGGGGTAACTTCCTGATTAACCTGCACACTGAAAGGTGGATTGGTTTTACTCGATGTATGTTGTCATGGCAATTTTTGCTGTATCTCTAAACTGCTCCGAGCAGGTTATCTTCATGGTTAACTCGAGGTCACCCTGTATAAGCTCTGCCCCTCCACCTACAATTGGTCAGGAAAAATTATTTGAGATTTGGAAGAGCCAGTCGAGTAAGTAGGTTAAACTTGCTTCATAGTACAGGCCTCGGGTTTCTGAGACCATTTTCAAACAAAAAAATACTCACTTAATGTCAAAGACATATATAATAATTCACACATATAAAAATCTTTCCTTAATATTTGGAAATTATTTCTAGTGTTTGTGCAACTTTTTATTCAATTCTACTGTTACTGACATTGTTTAAGGCTGGAGATATACTTGTATACTTGCCTATGTACTGCTTGTGTTACTGCTCAAGGAGGTAACTATTCTGTTGATGCTGAGATTACTGCAGAAAAAGCAACCGCAGCACCATCGGTTTTTAAGGTCCCTAAACTGAGAAATTCGTGACGATGGCGAGTATGTTTCTCTCATTCTGCCATTCAGAAACTGATGATGAGAAACACCACCAGCATTTTCAAGTGTCCACCACACAACAATCACAGTGGGCCATTCAGTTAAGCCATAAGATAAACCTTTATTCGTCCCACAGGCAGTCAGGCATATCAAATATACTGCCTTTGAATGATTCTGTCATCATGTCCACATGTTATTTACTTGTTTAAGCTATCTTGAGCAAGGGTCAACTTGAGGCCTTTAGTACAATCTAAATGTGGACAATGCCCTCTGTTGGAATAGAGTTAAATAGCAGTACAGACTCATAGTAGTCTTTTGCCTGCAGATTCATTAATATAATTCTGCTGTTTATTGAGTCTTGGAGCATCTTTTTGAAATATTTATAACATTGAAATAGTTCACGGTCCCAGCTCTGGACCATATTTTGCCCAGGTGTGTGTTGTGTGTGACACAGGAGTGGATTTTCCACACATATCATACACTAGTAAGGTGACTGCAACCAACCAGCAACTTTATTAACAGAGTGAACCATTGTAGGCACTAAGAAGATAAACAACAAAATATTACCATATTTTAATATCCTGACAAATAATAGCACTGTAGCCTTTAAAAAGTCTAATAATATTCAACCACAACTTCAAGATGGCGTACTATAAAGTTTAGATAGAAAATGAATTAACACTACTATTTATACTATCATGAAATACCACTGTCTTTACAAAATGACAAGCTCTGATACGGTGCTGCAGCTAAGCATGTTTAACTTAAAATGAAACGATCAGTCACCTTTAAACTACAATCAACATAAAACATAACAAAAATAGTCCATGAAAATCATCCATAACCTGCATCTTTAACCATCCCAATTTAAGCATGCTTGGCCCCAAATACACTATAGAAAATGCAAAACACACAGTGCAGCATTTCTTCAGACTATGTGTAGCAAAGCAAAGGAACGCTGTTTGTTGTCTAGAATTACAGAACCAATATAGCATCCTCTCTTAGCATCCTCCAGAGTGCAGGGCAGCTGCTTAGAGGAGCCCATGGCTGTGAATGTTTCATCTTTAGCTTGATGCATTTTGGAGATCAGTTCATGTTTTCCTCGCTTAACTATTCACAGAAACAGAAAATTTGACCAGGGGGTGTTTTTCATGTCACTGTACATGTAAAAACTGATCTATTGTTACTACAACTCCTGTCCCACCCGCTCCAGTTGACTCCTGTGCCCTCCCAGTCACATGATGAAGACCGAAACTGACTTGCATCCTGCAGGAATCCTGAACAAATGTCAGCCTCTCTAACACACACGTACAGTAACACACAGGAAGCTGCTGGTTCATCCAGATGTTTCACTACAGCAGCAACATGTGTCCACATGTTCTATCTTAACTATGCAGCTCTGCAGCATAAGAGAGAATTTACAGTTAACTGTTAAAATAAAATCAATCTTTATTAATCCCCAGGAGTGAAATGAAGGTGTTACAGCAGCACAAAGAGAAGATACACAGAGGTAAGAAATAAACTAATAATACATTTTACAAGGTTTGAAACTAGTTTCTGGTTCCAATAATCTGCTGATTGATTGCTGCAAAAAGAATCCAAAGTTGTCAAAAACACAATAACACTAAAAGAGGCAAAATGATGATTGTAATCAAGATTTTACTCATAAAACAATTCAACATTATGAATCTGAACAGATACTTGATGTCAGCATTTAGTAACTGACAGTCATTTATACACTGTATAAAAGAAATCAAGGTTTGACACAGTATTAATAATTAGCCTGGAGATTACATCAATCAATTAAATGATCAGTTATTTTCTCCATGAATTGTTAGTTTCTCTCATCAGTCCGTTCAGTCACAGAGGCCAGCATCTGGTTTGATTCCAAAAAAAACCCATGAGGAGGTTTAACAAAATTTCCTGCTGTTCTGAAGGTTTTTACAGACTCTTCAAACACTCTTTAAACATCTGGATGACACTGTATTCTGTCTGCTGAAACATCAAAATGACTTAACATGTTTCTCAAGTCATGGCTTGAATTGAAACAAAGGTCGCATCTTCATCTTCATTTGTACAGCAGGAAGCAAAATTAGAAAATCTTATCACCATTTGTATTTGTCTATATTGATGTTACTTTCTATTACTTTAGACTTTTAAACAAAACAACAATGTTTTGCTTGTGTTGCACAAACAGTAAATACAGAAGTCATTTCTGGCTCCCTCAATAAGAAACTGTTAGTATTGAATTTGGTATGGAGCCTCCACTCATTTCAGTATTTATAACATTCAGCCTTGTTCGACCAACAATTATTAATTCAGTTTATTGAGATATAAAACAGAGAAAATACATATAAAAATAGAAACTGACACTGGAGGATAATTAGCATTTTTCCTTGAGAAATGACTGAAATGATGAACTGATTATTTTTGAAAATAGAGCGATTAGGGCTGGGCAGTATACCGGTGTCATAGTCATTACCACGGTGTTGTTGCAGCACAATATGGATTTTGCAATACTGTCATCACCGTGATAAATCAATAATAGCCTAATTCTAAAAACATAAGGCATTTTATTTTCCTTAAAAGTTCAGTTGTGGTCTGAATACTTGTCCTTATACATTATATAGCTTGTTGCAAATAAAATATATTATAACTGTAATATTCATTATAACTGCCTTTGTGGTGGCCATTTAAATAGCCTATGGTTATGCTAGGCTAAGCTAAGCTATCAATAAGGGGACAACTAGCGAAACACATGGTGAAGAAAGGTTGGAGCTGTGGCCTGTATTGACTGAAAAGATTCATGTGGAGTGTCAGAACCTGTTTTATAGAGTCTATGGTCTGAACCTGTTCCATAGAGTCTATGGTCTGAACCTGTTCCATAGAGTCTATGGTCTGAACCTGTTCTATAGAGTCTATGGTCTGAACCTGTTCTATAGAGTCTATTGGTCTGAACCTGTTCTATAGAGTCTAGGTCCTGTTCCATACAGTCTATGGTCTGAACCTGTTCCACCAGTCTATGGTCTGAACCTGTTTTATAGAGTCTACAGTCAATGGTCTGAACCTGTTCCATACAGTCAATGGTCTATGGTCGGAACCTGTTCCATAGAGTCTATCAATGGTCTGAACCTGTTCCATACAGTCAATGGTCTGAAACCTGTTCTATAGAGTCTCAATGGTCTGAACCTGTTCTATAGAGTCTGAACCTGTTCTATAGAGTCTATGGTCTGAACCTGTTCTATAGAGTCTATGGTCTGAACCTGTTCTATACAGTCTATGGTCTGAACCTGTTCTATAGAGTCTATGGTCGGAACCTGTTCCATACAGTCTATGGTCTGAACCTGTTCCATACAGTCTATGGTCTGAACCTGTTTTATAGAGTCTATGGTCTGAACCTGTTCCATACAGTCTATGGTCTGAACCTGTTCTATACAGTCTATTGTCTGAACCTGTTTTATAGAGTCTATGGTCGGAACCTGTTCTATAGAGTCTATTGTCTGAACCTGTTTTATAGAGTCTATGGTCTGAACCTGTTCCATACAGTCTATGGTCTGAACCTGTTCTATACAGTCTATTGTCTGAACCTGTTCTATAGAGTCTATGGTCGGAACCTGTTCTATAGAGTCTATTGTCTGAACCTGTTTTATAGAGTCTATGGTCTGAACCTGTTCTATACAGTCTATGGTCGGAACCTGTTCTATACAGTCTATGGTCATAACCCATTCTACACAGTCTATGGTTGGGTGCAGACAGGGAGACCGAGAAAAACAGAGGCGGCACCTCCGTTATTTGGACCTGGTTCAGTTAAAAAACATCCAACACGAAGCAAACAACAACAATGTACAAGATCTGCCGCCGTGTTGTGACAGCAAGAGGAGGAAACACTAGCTACTTGTTTCATCATTTAAAAAACACGCACAGCCATGAATACGAACAAGAGACCCGGGACAAACCAAGCGACCCGGGCCACAACAAGAGACCCGGGACAAACCAAGCGACCCGGGCCACAACAAGAGACCCGGGCCCATAACAAGAGACCCGGGCCACAACAAGAGACCCGGGCCCGCAACAAGAGACCCGGGCCCACAACAAGATTGGTTTACAATGATATGAATGGGGGGGTAAGCAGTAAGAGATGGAAAGATATTACTCGGGCAATCATGCTATACATAGTAAAAGATATAAGTTATGACAGGTACACAAACCATTTATTATATTATTCAAATATTAACTTTATTTGCATAACTCCTTACAAAACATACAAGAAAACTAATACCGTGATATAATACAGTCACCGCCCAAAGGGTGAAAAATACTGTGATATTAATTTTAGTCCATATTGCCCAGCCCTTGCGGAGATTAATGATTTCTGGTTTCAGCTTCACAAACTAAACATTTTCAAATGTTCTGAGTTTTCTGTGATAGTAAACGGAATATCCCTGGTTATAACGGGGATTTTTAACTATTTATATTTTATAACTATTACAGACCAAAAAATTAATCAAAAAAATAATGAGCAGATCAGTCGATAATGAAACTAATCATAACTAGAAGATGTAGACCTTGGAATGGTCATTTTTCATCTATTCTAATATTAGAGAAACAAAAATAATAATGTGTTGTCCAGAGAGAAGCCTGAGCAGGTGAATGGAGAACAGGTAGTACAGCTCTGCAGACATGCGGAGGAGGACAGTACTAACACTGCATATAGAGCATGTACCGCCAGGTATGAGCTGAATGACGGCAGACTCACCTGAGGAGCACGAGATGAGGAAAACACTGAAGGCCAGTTTGGTTGCTGATCCCATTGTGGATCCAAAGACTAAAATCCTTGATTTCAGTTTTAATCCCAAATCGAAGATAACCAGGATAGTGTCCTTTTAAACTAGCTTTGCTTCTTGTGGTGGACACCGAGTAGCTGCAACATGTCCCGGTCCAAACACCTAATTCAGTCCTGGCTTTAACGTGATAAAATATGACACTTGTAACAACCGTGACATGGGATGAATAACCCGTTCATCCGAGGACAGGCCCGGCCAGAGAGGTGGACGTGTTAGCAGGAAGCAGCGTCGTAGCTTCGGCTCTCTTCATCAGGATCAAAGGCAGCTGAACAGGCCGATCCACTGTGGAATAAACGCTAATGTCATTGGCTGTTTGGCAGTTTGCATCTGACAGTCGAAGAGTGCAGCAGATAAATAGCATTCTTCTCCTGCACCAAACACGACATTTTTCAGCGGTTTGCACTGATTTAGTTTATCTCCAAAGCGGAATTAAATCCAGCTCCAACTGCAGCTGACTGTTGTTAAACTTGCTCCCGGTACCTGCTCTTATTTACAAAAAAACTTGCTGTTTTTCTCCGAGCTAACCGTCGATAGATGGAAAAGTTGAAGACGTGTGTTCACAACATGTTAGTATGTAAAATGAGCATACAGTATTCTGCTCCGAACAACGTGTTCTGGTGTGATTCGGGGTCAGAGTCCACGCCTGGAAAAGAAACCTCCACCATCAGCCAAAATGTTACCGAGCGAAGCTGCAGTCCTCAAACCGCCGCTGCCGTCCACTGCTCGGTCATCGAACGGCTAGCTGGCCCGGTTAGCTTAGCTCCGCAGCTAGCAGTCTGACTGGTTCGATGGGAGCGGGTTTCCTGACTAGATACCGAGGAGGAAAACCACAAACCGCAAACACAACCATGCAGGTTTCACTCGGTGTGGGGGCAGATTCGTCGTGGAAATTATCCCGAACTGAATGAAAACAAACAGCCGAGGTTTGTTCCTCCCCGTTGGCGGTCCTCTCCGTCCTCACGTCCACTCTGTCCCTGTCTGAGCGAGCAGAGGCAAGATGGCCGCCCACTCAGATTATTTTGGTTTTTGGTTTTTCTTTCCACCTTCTTCCATAGTCATCTGCCACAGTGGGAGGATAATGTGATTGACACCACCAGTGACCAATAGGCTTTGAGAAGGACCTCAACGCGTATCCTTTCACCAATCCTGTGCGGCGTCCTGACGTAGGACGGCTGGAATGCCAAAGAGGGCCGCCTCCTGTCAGAGAGAGCGGCAGGCCCTCAGAAGCTCCTGCTGCCGTCAACAAACATGGATGAAACACCGCCAATGACCGTGAAAACGATATATACAAGTATATTAAGCGTGGAAAAAACGTGATCACAACGAATTCGTTTATTTAGACTATTTTAAAGGAATAATTCAACATTTTAGGAAATACACACAGACTGTGTTAAACTTGAACGTAGTCTCCGTGACGTCACACAGTGGTTTCTGTGAAGCTCAGTGTGGCTCCACCATCGCCATCTTAGCAGCGCCTGACTCTACTTGACTCTGCTAATCCAAAAAGAGGTGGAGCGTGATGGAGCTGAGGCTGAATGAAGTTTACTGTATAGCCTCAATAACCAACTCCAGTTTAACCAATAACAACATCTACATTAACATTATTTCTGGTAACGTGGAAATTTGACAGTATTTTAAAATTGCACACATCTTATTGTATTTGCAAACAATTCACCACTTTTGACTTACCTTGACATGTCTAGGATAACATTATGCTAACGTTATGTTGCCCAATATATGTCATGTGTAATATTAACAGCAGCACGTAAGCAAAAAGCTAACTGAATTTTTATGTCCTCAACTCAAACTTTATAAATTGTTTGCATTAGACGGGTGACCTCTGAACCAGGTGGTTGTTACAGACAAAAAGAAATTGGATCCACATCCAGTCATTGGATTCAATGACTGGACCCAATCACTGATGGCTGTCCCACTTTCAGATCAATCCTGACCCCATCATATATAATCCCTCTTCTATAATCCACACTAATCTGTAGTAATGTTGTGTTCACTGCTGCTCAGTAACTGATCTGTCCAACAGCACATGGACATTAAAGCAATGTCTTTATATTTCTGTCTGACAGACTTCATCTGCGTTCAAAATGCAGCATCATCCCAACAAATACACCAACACTGGATACCATCTTTATACTGAAGTAGCTGTTTCAGGATGAGTCTCCTCGAAGGACAGGAAGTCATGACAAGTACACACCAAATGAAAATATTGTGAATTGCAGGTGAGACTCTGTGAAGGGTGGATGGTCAATTTATACAGCTGTCACATCAATGTGAACAAAGGAATGAAACGGAATGTGACTATAAACAGTGTGATAAATCTATTATGTGAATTACACGTGAGTACAGTGTTTTCTGAAGAAGGAAGCACATTTAACATGTTTGTTACGCAGTGAGTAGAAACACTGAATGTGAACGTTTGTGTTCAGTGTTGTGGGTCCTTTAAAACAAACTACATACTGTGTACAGTCATTAAAACCAGTAAAGACACAAAGTGTCTGCTACCACATTGATCAGAAATGAGCTCTCAATCTGTTTTATAACACAAACTCATCCAAAGGTAATAAATAATAATATATACTGCTGGAATATGTCTGCTGAGCTCAGCCAGTGACACATCCAGTGGATGCGAAAGACAGTTTGTGGTTTATTTCAAATAAATGCTTTAGTAAACAGAATAAATGCACATTTCAACTTGTTACACATTATTTGTAGAAACTCCTTCTCTGCCACTGAGGTTCCTGTATTCTGGACTGCAGTTGTATTAGTTTCACCACGGGTAGCTGCATTTTTCTGTTTGTCTTTGTGAATTAAACTGATTTTTGTAAATGAAATCGCACTAATTACTCTGCAGATATGAAGTTTTCAGCTCTGATGAAAGTGAACCAACTGAAGGGCTGTGGTGTTGAATTTTTGTTCCAGTAATGATGGAGACATCTTTACAGTCAGTTGCACCTGTAGATAATAACAATGTGAGTAACTACAGGCAGTTGAACCCCAACAATAATGTCACCTCTTAAACATGAGTATTTTAATTTAATAATATTGTAAGAAGAATAATATTGTAAGAAGAGTATTTTCTCTATAAACATAGTCGCCATTGTAACCATCCACCCCCATTACTATAGACACACTAAATAATGAGAATAATCTTAAATAAACTAGGCTACACAAAGTGTAGTTTCATCAGAAGTTGGCGGTATAGACTACGTGTGGCTGTAATATAAAGAGTAGAAGAACTAGAGGTCACAAACCAGAAGCAAAACTGCTTATTGAACAATCACCAATAAGCCTCAAAGAAGAGGAAGAAGAAGATAAAGATTTTAATTTTTCAGTTGGACAAATTGTAATTATTCTTTCATGTCAGCTCATGTTGGCCATGTTAATAACAGAAACAGCTAGTCAGTCATGTGACTTTAATGCTTGCTACATCAGAACTTACCTCAACCCAGTGTAAAAATGTATTTAAAAAGTTTTTTCAAATTTTGTTGTTTCATCAACCTGTTCTCATGCAATGTGTCAAAATGTGCATAACAATACGTCAATGTAAACATGAAAAAGGGAAAAAATATATACATATATCAAGACCTCATGTTACTACATCGAGCACTCAAAATGCTATTGCGTGCAAGTGTATATACCACATTGAACACAGATGGGCTATCAGCCCTCGATTACGTCTTAATCCAAGTGTACCTACTGTGTGTAAAGACACACGCAACTCATTCAACACTGTTAGTTTACCCCATCATAAAAAATAACTATATGCCTGCTGTTGATAAAATCAACCTGAATTATTCTTCACCACAGGTTATTAACACACAGTCTGCCAACCATGTGTAACAAGGTTCACATAACTTGTCAGAATTGTCAGTTTACATCACCCTTCTGCCCTGAAGTAATATTAGGGCAAGATAAAAACAATGCAAATATTTGAGATCTAATAATAATAACAAATTGACACTTGGCTACACAATACACAACAGAGGAAAAGGACAGGAGAGCTTCAAAGACTACTCAAAAAGATTGGACATTTCAACAGCTTACCAAAATATACATTTCTCTATATTAATGCTGAAATCATTACACACTGGTGATAATTGAGCCAGCTCGTATTTAGTTATATACTATATATTTGTAATAAAATAAACAGGGTACTACACAAAGAATAGAGAAGCTCTGATTACAACATACGCAGAGGGAATGTGACTTCATTCTCTGCTCAGGACGCTGTTACTCTGCTTTATCTATACAAAGCAAACAGCTGATTGCAACTATATAATCAGCTTTCCATGTGATGTTTAAGATAAAAATGTTTGACACACAAGTTGATGGATATCTTGACTGGTACTGCTGCTCAGAAGAGGTTCAGAGGAAAAGATTTGGACAAACACTGTAGGAAATGAAACATGGGCAATACAGTCAGAGGTATCTCTGTGCTGCGTTCAGTGGGCGGTTGTTCAGTAATGGAGGATTAAAGCAGCTCTTATCTGACTGACCTCCTGAACACTCTTTGTGCTGGCAGTCTGCAGTGGAACATGCAGCCATTGTGTTTCTGCAGGCTGGAAATACTTCAGCTGCTCATCATCCTCTGCAGCTCAGCTCATTAACTTTTAATCAAAATCTAAATGTGACAAAGAGGTGGAGATTATCCTGCTTCTCTCAAACATGAACTGCATCTGTCACAACATGTCATCACTGTCACACTACGACCTTCAGCCCACATACATGAAGCTCTGCAGTCCCACAGGACCTCCAACTAAACCTGTCTCACCTCAACACACACATCCAGGATGTCTGCAATGTACAGGGCTGTGCACAACTGTTTAAGCTGGGTACTCAGGTGCAGGAGATGGTGTATGCTACTTACTCCGTACATTGCGAGGTCTTAGTAAAAACAATCTTCCTGGCTGTCCTCCTCAGTGTCTGCTCGCTGTCTTCCTCTTCAGCCTTGTAGATGATGAAGATGCACCTCCCAACCCTGGTTGAGCCTCGATTAGCTGTCTCTATCCACAGATCAGCAGCTGGCTTTGGGTCAAATGTCTTTGTGGTCATCTTTGACAGGTGATTGTGCATCAGGGCAGAGAAACGAGTGTGTGGAAGACGAGATCTGGACGAGAGCCGGACCTTGTTGTTATGCTGAGATGTGAGATTCCCCTCTGACCAGCTGCACAGCTCAAAGGCAGTGGAAGAGATAATTAAAACACCTTGTTCATGTTTGAGTAACAATCTGGAATGCTTGTATTTACTATTTGGACCAGGTCACACACAGAGGGCACTGCTTTAAGCTCATCCGTTGTCTCACAGTGGAGTGTCTGTCTCTCGCTAGAGTCTGGTTTTTGTGATGTCCTCTGATCCATGGAAGAGCTCTTGACTCCTCACTGATAGTTTGTTCAATGCTCTGCATTATCGGTGTTCCCCTTCATGTGAATGGTGTGACCTGTGACTGCTTCAATAAAGCAAAATCCTCAGCATAGGAACACATAGGATGTTTGTGCTTAGCCTTATGAAATGCTTAGAGAAAAACATCATGCAGAGCATGTTGTGGGCGACTGGACTTTTCAGCTTGACTCGCTTGTTTGCTAGCATTAGCTTGTGCCACATTTGTGTGCTTCTTACTCTTTTCAAGTTTATCAAATAATGGATGATTGAATTTCTTTAGTTCTGTCTGCTAGATGTGAATAAAAACAGCATATCTTGCATCACAACTCAGTGCAATCATCGTTAGCTCATTCAACACCACTGTTAGCTTCCCCCATCATAAAAAAATTAATTCTCTGAAACGCCTTTGGAGACGGCTTATGGTAGAGAAATGAACATTCAATTCATGGGCAACAGCTCTGGTGGACATTCCTGCAGTCAGCATGCCAACTGCACGCTCCCTCAAAACTTGCAACATCTGTGGCTTTGTGCTGTGTGATAAAACTGCACATTTCAGAGTGGCCTTTTCTTGTGGCCGGCCTCAGACACACCTGTGCAGTAATCATGCTGTCTAATCAGCATCTTGATCTGCCACACCTGTGAGGTGGTGGGATCATCTCAGCAAAGGAGAAGTGCTCACTGACACAGATTTAGACAGATTTGTGAACAATATTTGAGAGAAACAGACCTTTTGTGTCCATAGAAAAAGTCTCAGATCTTTGAGTTCAGCTCATGAAAAATGGGAGCAAAAACAAAAGTGTTGCGTTTATATTAGTGCTGTCAAATGATTAAAATTTGTGATCAGATTAATCACAGGGTTGCTGTGGATTAATTTCGATTAATCACGATTAAATATCATTCATTTTTAATCTATATTAATCGCATTTCTTTTTGCATGAGCAAACAGATTCAAGAAAGAAGGGAATATATCTGCACTTAACGTGTTTATTAAACACCTTTAACAGTTCATGTTAACAAAAAACTTTTCAAAAACAAACTTTTTCAAAACAAACATTTATCCACATTAATGTGGCCCTGTTACTCCTTTTTCAGCCAGATACTAAGACAAACTAACTTGTTGACATTGTCAGTACCGGATCAACTGCCCATTGGCACATGCGCAGCGGCATGCGGTATCTCTACTTGGACAAACTGCCCGAAATGCGCTGCCAGAGACGTGTTGGGACCACTGGGAGTCCACAGATGAGTTTGTTCGTTGTCTGACGTAAAAGACCAGATGAGATAAGACATTCCAGTCAGGGTCTGTCTCATGTCTCATGTGGGGGGCAAAGGAGCCCGGCCCCCACAGTCTTCCCGTTAACAACTAGGTGTTAACTCCAGCCGAAACTCATTCTCTTCTCTTCAGCCCTGCAAGGAGGCAGGAGCTACCCTCTCTTCTCTCCAGTCTGCCGAAGAGGCCAGACCTCTTCTCTCCAGCTCTGCCAAGGAGGCAGCAGCTTCTCCTCTCAGCTCCAACAAGGGAGCAGAAACCAGCTCTCAGTGTGGCCTGCTCACGGCGGTCACACCTACCAAGAATCAAGGAAAGAACCTACAAGGAAGGTTCTCCCACCAGCAGCTGCAACACAAGCCTGCTTGCTGATTCCAACGAAGGAGCAACGCGGCCAGTCAGCACGGAGCTGCTAACTGTTAACCAAAGAGCAACCAGCTTCCTCCGACCTGGACAACCAGCGGCCACAACCTTCTCAGCTCGGATCTTCTTCAACCGCAGGATCCCGAGCTAACAAGCTTCCTCTTCATAGAAGGACTGGTAACTACACTGGGCATAGATAGTTAGACAAGCTAAGCTAAACGCGGCTAAGCACAAGACTGTTTGACTTTCATGAACATGTGGCGATTCAATTTGTGATTGAGCTTCATTGCTGTGATGATAGTAGGATTAGTGAACCAAACTGTAAACTGATGTTAGACACAGGGTTTGCATACTAAACTTCTCTTTACTGACCTGGCACCCTCTAGCTTACACACATAACACCTAGGCACATGGGCTGTAACAAAGAACACACTCCCCCCCCCAGCAACAATGTGTCATGCGGCCTGACACCTTCTGAGCCAGCCATCTTGCTTTACTCACTCACACACACTCACACACACACACACTTGTATAAAGTACATGTTAGACTAGTATGTGTTTGCTTTTGTTATTTGTTAATAAATGCTTGTGAATATACGTGCTGCGTCTTTAATGTTGTACAAGAGTGAATAATACCAACATCTACTCTGCCAAGAACTCCGAAATCCTTCATCTAATGAAACTGTAACAACGAAGCGGCTCATTTCCCCAATATAACAGTGCCCTGTGTGAGGCAGTGTACTGTTGAGGGTGGTGCCCCGAGGTGGTCTGATGTATATCAGATCCTATTATTTAATATAATTAATAACGATTTCGGATAATTATTGATTATTATTGATAGCCAAACTGCCCATTAAGTTGATCCCCAACAGACGTTTCAGGGATTTTGAGTCAGTCTGCACTGCAGATGGGTTAATTGCGTTAAAATTTTTAATCAGATTAATCATGATAATGGATTAATGTGTGTTAATGTGTCAGTTTTGACAGCCCTAGTTTATATTTTTGTTCAGTGTAGAAAAGTGACCTGAGATCATTATTGAAGCTCGGCGGAGTCTCTGCAGTCGCCTCAGTGTTTAGACTGAACAGTTTCAGTCCAGAGTCTGTTCGGCTGATGTTCTGTAATCTAGATCCAACAGTTCTAACCAGAAACCAAACTCCTCTTTCTATTCTGAACATTTAAGAATAACTTTGCTGAAGCAACACACCTGTTAATTTCCACTTGTTATAGAATGAGTGGCTATTTCTTATATTATTGAACTGTTGCTCAGAGAAATCTTTGTCTTTTTCTGGCCTTTTCAGTTGTCGGTCAGGAGAACCACTGGACAGTGTTTTGTTCTCCATGTAAAAAATATTACCTTTTTGATATATAACAGAATATAAGAATCCTACAAACATACAACACAACATGTATTTGTAAAGAGACTTTCCGCAACCTAAAAGTATGAAAGAAAATGAATGAATGAAGATGTTTTATTATTAAATGTTAGAAAAATGTATGATAGCGGAGCTGTGACAAAGCCATGATATGACATCATTAATAATGAATTTTGATTGTGAGGCTTAATTTAGTGGTTGTTTTCTTTACTGTATTCAGTGACAAAGACACATGTAAATAAAATAAGAAAGTAAAGTATGAAGAGCAGACTGTACCGTTGTTTCTGTCCAGATCCTGAGTCAGTCTGAGTGTGAACATCAGGAACATGAAGCCTCCTCTCTGCAGGATGAACTCCATGTTAAAGACAGCCAGAGTCTATGATTAGCCTGTGTGATGTTGAACGTTATGTAACTACAGAAACATATCGAGAGGACCTGAGGGACGACTTCTCCTCCAGCAGCCTTTGCTTCAGGCCTGATTACAGGAACAACTTTCAAATCAACGCTCAGAGGACACAATGTACTGCTGCTGCTGGAAATGGCTCTTTATGTAACAACCTCTGTATGGTGCTTCTCTGTATCCTGCTTCGTGTTACTTCATCTTCATTTAAAGCTGCTATCTTCAATAGTTTCATACTAACAATGGATGCAATTGATGAAGTCATGCGGTTTTTTAGCCTCTTTTAGCTCCTAGTTTTGGTTTTGCAGCACATTTCCATGTATCATGAATGTACAAAAAACGCTCACTGGATCACTTTGATACTGAAGAAAACAGGAGAATTTTTAAATGAGTTCTGCGGCTTCTTTTTTTCTCTGATTTATGGAGGTTTATTCACGTATATGTCTCAACCTCTGCACCTCTGCTTTGACCATCCTTCATCCCCCCTGTGGAGGCCTCTGCGATCTAAAAAAGCTGTCTCAGAGGTTCCAAATTAATCAACTTTAAATAAAAGGAACCATTGGAGGGATTGGTTAAAACACTTCACTCTCCTTGCTCCTAAATGTGAAGCACCTTCCACCATCCACCTGAAACATGAAAACCATCAGCTGTTGCGACAGAAATGTTAAATAAAGCAGTGGAATCTTCTGATTTCATGTTTGAACCATTTAGAAGTCACTCTGTGTCTCTGAGTCTCTTTCAGCTGGTTGTTAATTGAATTTTCTGATGGGCTCCCTGCTGCTCCTCTTTTAACTGAGAAGCTGCCAAACACTGCAGAGAGTGGGCGAGCTGCTAATGGCCTCTCTCCAGTAATTAAAAAGCCACTTTATTTCACTCAACACTCAGCTTGAGACTCTGTAGCATGAAAACTGTCTGTGATCAGCTTTGCATCAGAGCACAGAGTGGATAGAGAGGATAATCCAGACTCAAACACTTACTGCCTGAACTGAGCTCAGATATCCAACATCCAGAGTCTGGTTTAATGATGGAACATAAGAGTTACTGAGATGTATTTTGATCAACACTCTTCTTCACCACTCAGGTCAGGACTTCGGTGACTTTTCCAGTAATTGGTTACGAGATGGTTTAATTGAATTGCAGGGAGTTCACATTCTGCAATTGAATGTTAAATGGTATGAGTCTGGTGTTGTGGTTGGATAGTAGGAGGTAAAGATAAGATATATCTTTATGCATCCCATAGTGGGGAAATTTACATTGCACAGCAGCAAGGGGATGGTTAGTAGTTAAATAGTAATAAACAGTATAAACAGAGAGGTTTAAAAAATTATTAACACTTTAGCAACCACAGGCTAGAAAAAGTATTATCAAAATTACAAATTTACACGGGGCTTATTTACAGATGTGCATGAGAATATGAAATATGGGATCAGTATATACACTATGAGACCGGACAGAATTAAATATGAAATTAAATATGAAATATTCGATATTAAACATGAAATATTGCACATTGAGTTAATGAAATACTGCACAGTGAATGGAATATAGAATAAAGAATAAATACACTGGCATAAAAACTGGGTGTTGCACAGATGTAATGGCATCGAGGTGTATAGTCTACTGGGAGCAGTGCTGGTTGTACAGTCTGACAGCTGCAGGAAGAAAAGACCTGCGATATCGCTTCTTCACACACTTCGGGTGAAGCAGTCCATTGTTGGTGATGGTGGGAGTCATTCTCCAACATGGATGACAGCTTAGCATCATCCTCCTCTCTCCCACCATCTCCACTGGGTCCAGGGGGCAACCCAGGGCAGAGCTGGCCTTCTTCATCAGTCTGTCCAGTCTCTTCCTGTCCACAGCCGAAATGCTGCTGGCCCAGCAGACTACTCCATAGAAAATGGCCGATGCCCTGGAGTCCACAATTGATGTCCTGGAAGTGCAGGAATTCCCTCCTCTGGGTGACTAACCCCCGCCCTCCATGGCATTAATTGCACTGCAACCATCCTCCTCTCTGACCGGGCCTCTGCAGTTTGCCCGTCACCTAAAGAAGTTGAGCATTGCTCAGGACCTCCACCTCACTCCTCTGTGAGTGTGCACCTTGTGACATCCACCAAAGCAGTTGATGAGGACAATCATACTAACTATCCTCTGTGCTTGTTGTTGTGTCATCCATGGCTCATCATGTTCAGATCAACGGGGTCACACCTCCTGCCCCTTGGTGCCCGTGTTAAGAACATTAACACCTCCACCCTACAGCTGCTACATCATCACCCATCTGTCTTGACTGTTGTGGTGCATGTGGGTACCAACGCCCTTAAGATGCAGCAATCAGAAAAACTTAAGAGACTTTTGTTTACCTCATGAAGAGTGATATGAACACTAGCAAACAATGCATTATTACAGGTCCACTGCCCTCCCCGTTTTGACGACTTAGAGTTTAGCCAACTGAGGCAACTACATATCTTGCTTTAGGACTACAGCTCTAGCAGAAACATCCCCAATATGGACAAATTCACCATCTTCTACAAAAGAATGAATATCTTTAAAGATGACTGCCTCCATCCAAATCATGCAGGATCTTGGCTTTTATGTATGAACACTGAAACCACACTGCATTCCTGCAAAGCATTCACCTTGTGGCATACTGTGAGTCCCACACTAACATCTCCTATTAAAGTAGTTATTAACAATAGACCAAAGTCCAGTAAGACACAAATAAGAAAATCTCAGAGATCTACTAGCTAACTTGTATATATCAAGCAGTCTCTGACTGACAGTGCTAATACTCCTCTTTGCACTCTGAAGCTTGCACTGCTTAATCTTACATGCAAAAAGACCTCTATTGTTAATGACATCATTGCTGCTCACAAACTGGACAATATCCTACTAACAGAAACTTGGCTTGATTGGCTGGTAATATTGTAACTGACTGAGATGTCACCTGCTAACTACAATTTTGTTCATTGCACTTGGAATAATAGGAGGGGTGGAGTTGCTGTTTTATATACTGATATTTTTAGCAGCAAAACTGTATTTTGGTAGATACTGGAGCAGCAATGCACAGCTCAAATCCCATCATCAGGTTCACTGATGACTGGGTCTCATCAGCAAGAATGACAAGTCAGAGGAGGCACAGCAGGTAAGGAACTGGTGCAGAGCCAACAATCTGTCTCTGAACATGGGAAAAAAGGAAATGGTTGTTGTCTCCTGGAGCAACCACTGTCCACTGAGATAGTCAACAGCACCAAATTCCTTGGTGTTCACCTGGTGGAAAACCTCACCTGTACTATCAACACCAGCTTCACAGCCAAAACTGGCCAAGAGTGTCTCTATTTTCTGTGAAGGATGAGCAACGCCCATCTCCACCCCCGTCCTCACCGTATTTATGAGAGGGACTATTGAGAGCATCCTGAGCAGCTGCATTGCTGCCTAGTTTAGAAACTGCACCATCTCTGATTGCAAGACACTGCAGCGAGGACAGTTAAGAAGATCATCGGAGTCTCTCTGGCCTCCATCACAGACATTTACATTGCACGCTGTATTCACAAAGCCACCAGCTTTGAGCCCAAACACCCCTCACACAAACTCTTCACCCACCTGCCATCTGGAAAAAGGCGCCAAAGCATTCGGGCCCTCTCAACCAGGCTATGGAACAGTTTCTTCCCCCCAAGCCTTCTCCTCAATACCCAGTGACTACACTGATAACCCCTCACGCTGATAAACACAGCTGCAGCTCATGTTTACATTTACAGGAGTTTTTAATTTACACAGTTCTACTCTTAAACAGTATTACTTTGCAGTCACTAATTCTGCACAGTCTTGGTTGGTGGTTGCACATGTGCACTTTATGTAGTATTGTGTAGATTTAACCCTATCCCTAACCCGCCAGAACCTTACTAATTCTCACAACAACTAACTTAAGGAAAGCTAGAACTGCTTACAAGACACTTAGAACATTCTTAGTGAACGTGAGAACCTCCTGAGGGACCCCTGGAACCTACACAAAGAACACTAAAAGCACCAAATTCTCTGGAGTGACCACTTAAACCTCTTAAAAGATCACTACAACATCTTTAAGGATCACTCAAACCTCCTAAATAACTACTACAATCTCATAAATGACCATTATTGACCACTAGAATGTCTTAAAGAGAGAATCAGAACTTCCTAAAGGATCACTAAAACCATTTAAGGATCACTACAGCACTCCTAAAGCACCATTAGAAAGCAGAGATGTGAAATAGTTTGGCTGTGGAACTGGCTTGTTCAGTTGCCACAGGAAAAACTGACCAAAAGATATTTACCTGGGGTAGAGGACACAGCTTTCCTTGGTCAACAGAGGTTTCTGAAATATACTCTGCATTTTATTTTCAGGAACAAGTTGGAGTTTGATATCAAAACAGTCAAACAAAAATTACTCGTTCGTAAGGAACAATGGAAAGAGGAGATTTTGAATATGGCAAAACTCAGAAACTATGTTAAAATCAAAGATTAATACACAGAATATAAAGAGAGGGCTGCGGTCCCTGTGTGCTCAGTTAAGAACTGGTACCCTACTGCTGGCAATTGAGGTCAGCAGATAAAAAGGTTTTCCTGAAGAGAAGCATTTATGTGTTTCATGTGATCTTGGTATTTTTGAGGAGGAATTTAATTTTTGTGTTCCAATGCCCCATGTACAGTGACGTGGGGGATCAAGTTGAAGAACCCTGATTTGTTTTGGTTATCTGAAGGTAATATGTTGATTTATCCCTTTAATGAAGAGATTTTTGTCTTAGCAAGATTTGCTAAAAAGAAGAAGCATGGGATTTAAGACAGAACACAGTATCCAACATAATAAGATGTTTCTGTCATGGAAACTGAATGTTTTGAAATCTTCTATTAAGGATTTGTGGACCAGTGTATTATGCTTTGTCATGTGGCCATCCTGCCTGTTGTTGCTGTCTCGTGTTTCGTCAGTTAATAAATCAATCGATCAGAACCTAGCCAATAACATCTGAAAACAGCTGACTGCTGTTGTTGGAAACACTGAGACTGAACCTGACAGGAAATGTTCTGCAAAACCAAAGCTAGGAGTTAAAAGAGGCTTAAAAGCTGTGTAGAGCTGCAGCGTTCATCACTACCAACGAGACATCTCATACAGTCAGCTGATAACAGTTACAGACTGTGACAGCAGAGGACAGCATTCGAGTCCCACCTGTTGTTGGTTTAGACACCAAATTCTCTAGTAAAGTGGCAGGAAAGATGGTTCAGTATTAAGAAAGTCAACATGTTGTGTTTCCTGCCTCAAGTCAGTGTAAGAGTAACTAAACACAGCTATTTAATCAGGATTTAGTTGCTAGTAGGAAAACAAATGATGGACATTGTCTGCATATTATTGACATCTTTAGCGTCAACATTTTGTGACTTCCCAGATATGTGAATTAATAATGTTTCCTCATGATGTTGATAAGAAAACATAATCCAGGCAGGAGAAGTGAGTGACAGGGTTCAGGTTAACATTATTGTGTAGAATACCAGTATCACCAGTGAGAGAGTAGTTTCCTGTGAATGTCAGACAGACAGTGTAGCTGTGTGTGAATGTGTGAATGTGTCTGATTCTCCACCTCCCACACTGCTGTTGAGCTAGTGGAAATGCCACCAGAGCTGTAGACCGGCCTGAACGCCCACACACTGGAGTATTACCAACATACACACACACACACACACAGCGACAGATGGGCAGCAGCGAATTCAGTTCAGAAAATTCATGTATTCAGACCTGCACACTGAGTTTGTAGAGTGAAAACACACACAGAGAGAAACTAGAAATGAGTCATCAGTACTGAAAAATGTGGAGACATTCAGTTCATTTCATGCAATAATGATAATTATATTATGAGATGAGTTGTATGCTAAGCTGGTATTCGGTCTGGAGGAAAGCAGAACAATCATTTCAACAAATCATTATCAAATTCACCCTCTGAAGTGCATGAATTTGTCCATATCATTTAATAAAATTAACTTCTGATTTCAGTCTTTCCAGCAGACGATGAACTGCTGAGACTTGTTCCCATTCAGACACAAGAGCACCAGTAAGGTCCAGGACTGGACTGCACTGGAATCAGAAGTATAAATAGAAAACTGACAATATAATATGAAAAACTACTGTACACTACAATATGTACACTGTGTTGTTTAAGTGTAAGCTGTACAGTTTGTGCAGTAATGTGCAAAAAATTAACCAAGGAATGTTGCAGGATAAGCAATATTTGAAAGAAGCAAGATAGTAGTCCGGGAAAATATATGTGCTAATGTAACGTATAGATGGCGCAACCTTACGTTAATGTAATGTGCTGTGACTCGGGGGGCTGGCGGTCCATGTAAGAGAGGGGTGAGGTTTTGGTCCTGGACTGCAGCAGAGGGGGCTGACTCAAAACATTTGTGTGCGGCAGAGATTAGTCCAATGAGGCTGGCGTCATTCGCAAACTTCAGGAGCTTGACAGACTGGTGACTGGAGGTGTAGCTGTTGGTGTGGAGAAGAAGAGAGGAGAAAGTACACAGTCTTGGAGGGATCTGTTGCTGATAGTCCAGGAGTTGGAGACATGTTTCCTCAACTTCATGTGCTGCCTCCTGTCAGACAGGAAGTCAGTGATCCACCTGCAGGCTGGAGTCAGGCACATTCAGCTAGGAGAGCCTGTCCTGCAGCAGAGTTGGGATGATGGCGTTAAAGGCAGAGCTGAAGTCCACAGACATGATTCTGGCATTGGTTCCTGAGGAGTCCAGGTGCTGAGGAGGTGGAAAGTTGCTGCTGAGGTGAGGGAAGTGGACCTGGTGAGCTGGAGCTGGTAGATGGAATCACAGGAGATGGTGTCAGGACTGTACCATTGTCTTTCATAGTGACAGTATAACTCATTCAGTTTGTTGGCAAGGTAGGTAGGTAGGTGGGGGTCTGTAGTTTATAGTCTGTCTGAGCCCCCTCCAGACAGAAGCAGAGTCGTTGGCTGAGAACTGGTGCTGGAGTTTCTCAGAGGACAGTTTTTAGCTTCTCTCGCTGCCTTACTAAATGTGGACTTTGACTCTCTAAACCTGTCCCTGTCCCCACTCCTGAACGGCTCTTCCTTGGCTGCAAACCAGGTTTGTTGTTGTTATAACTCCCCCTGATTCATGATGGTACACAGCAGTCCTGACAGAAGCTGATGAAGTACATCACAACTTTGGTGAACACATCCAGACTGCTGTAGTCAGTCCTGAACACATCCTGCTTTGACCACGGCTTTGATGTCCTCACTCTCAGGTTTACACAACTTTAACTTGTGCCTCTTTGTAGGACTCAGGTGGACCATGATGTGGTCACAGCGACCCAGTGCATCAAGGGGGCGGTCTGATAGACACTGTTGATCGTAGAGTAACAGTGATCCAGAATATTTTCCTCCCTGGTTGAGGATTTAATAAACTCTTTGTATTTGGGGAGTCATGGCTGAGATGACCTTTGTTAAAGTCACTGAGGGCAGGAGACCAGGTTTGTCCTGTGTCACCACACAGTATCTGCTGAGTGAGCTTGTGCTGTATCTTCTGTATGTTGGCCTGTGGTGGGATGTAAACACAGACGAGAAACGCAGAGTCCAGTATCAATCCACATAGCCACGTCACTGTGAAGCAAAAAATAGAAGAAGACTCATCATAACTCATCTCTCCCCTCAGCAGTTGACACACAGGTTAAACTAGGTTATATTTTACATCTGAAGGATGGATGCTGGGCTGTTTGCAGTAATAACTGCAGCTGTCAGACAAATGCAGTGGAAGAAACGCACAGTAGACAGCAGGAAGTGGAGCTGAACTTATGGATGAGGAGCTGTAGCTGGTGGAAGAATCAGAGGGGGAGATTCACTCATTTGATTCGACAAAACAAGGTGAATAATCAGTTAACAGTCTAGTATAGACTAAATATCTGGACTGCATTTTTCCTCATCTCTTTGTCATACCTCCAACAACAACATACTTAATTCTGATTAAATTCAGAGCGTATGCAGATAACCAGGCTGTCAGCCGTCTGTGTGAGGACACATCTACTGACAGGTCTGTCTGTTGTTTCTAATGTAGGAAATAGATACAGTTGAGTTGCTATTTCTGCTCAGTGTTATTTGTCTGCTCAGGCTTCTTTGTGTGTTGGAAGATAAAGAGGGACAGATCAGACCTGACTCAAACTAACACAGCACACATTTTACACTGCAATGTACTGATGGTGTTGTGTTCTGATTTTATTACAGGTCATTTAAGAGGTTTCACTGTGAACAGAACTTGTTTCTATTTTCTAACAGTGTGATGCTATATAGAGTTTTTGTCTGATGGTAGATGATGGGCTTTGATTTAATATGTGTGTATGTTGACAGCAGCAGCGTGTTCAGTGGATCATCTGCTGCTGATCTCTTGTGATACATTAAACCCCCTGCGTGTCTGCAGGCCTGCAGGGGGAAGGAGGAGGTGGGGCGATGTCTGCAGCTCATTGGATGAGAGAGCACACACACCTCCTCCCCCTCCATCCATCCTCCATCAGCTGGTCACGCTACTCCAATGAGACCAACCCCCACCCTGCACACTCATGCACACTGCTGTTACTACTGCTATCATACACACATGCAAAATAAATACACCCAACTCCTTCACCGAACCTTCATGTACTGTGGGAGTGGAAGAAGTATTCAGATGTTGTACTGAAATAGCACCAGAATGTAAAAGTTCTATTACAAGTCAGGTCCTGTAGACTAGTAGAGTAATAATAAATAAAAAATACCATTGTAAAATGTGCAGGTTTACTCTGGTTTCCTTTGTTTCTTTTTTCATAACTAATGTTCTTGTTCTTGTGTTCTGTTATTTCTATTTTGTCATTATATTTAGTTATTACTTTCCTGCTTGAAAAGAAAGACGGTTAACACTTCTGGTTTTCTCTGGATGACCCATCTCTGAGGGAGAAGGTTTGGTTTCAGAGAAGGGGGGACAAAATATAGTCTGTGGTTCTTAAAGAACAATAACGAAAAGCCTATAAATCGGTTGTTATCATGTTTTCCATAATAATGCTATTGTACTCCTCCTGAAAAAAATACTGTAGTATTAGTGCATTAAATCTATAATCACATGTGGTTGCTTTGACCTGATAAATGTTATACAAACGACAAAAAATTCATATTACCATTTCATTTCAGTTCTACAAGTTGACATAAAGTTCAGAATGTGGTCACATTTTAGATCAAACACGGTGACACAGATGGCGCTTGGAGGCTGGATGGTGTCTCTGCCTGCACGTCTCAGTGTTGCATGTCTGACAGAAGCTTTTTTACTTCATGCATGTCTGCAGGATCAGCAGCTGCTTGTGTTGCAGCAGGTAGATTAACAGATGGTTCACTGTGCTGCAGCTCTCTGATACTCAGACGCCCCTGGGGGCCCCGTGACCTTGTGGGGCCACAACTGTGCCTCTGTCAGATTAACATGCTTTCTCAATTTAAAAATAACTTTGGTCAACACAGGAGCTCAAATGTAAAGCAGTTTAATCCACTGACCTGAGTTCAGCTGCGCAGAAGACACAGATAGAAGAAAAAATCTGGAAGCCTGTTTCTGTCAGGAAAATTGAAAATAGATTAAAATGTTATAAATGACAAAAATACTCATACTGGGTCAAAATTATGGCATTTACTTAAAGTTAGATGTTGGACATGATTATTTTGACTGAAACATGTCTTTTAATCTCACAACGGAAATGACTGTGATGAATTATTTTAATTTTCATCATTCTTAAATTCTCATCAATCATTTTACAGTTTTATTGATTTGCTTGGTTTTGTTTATTTTTGTGTTTCTATCCTTCGTCTTGCTCTGTTTTATCCAAAATATTTTTGTTTCATGCTGTTTATAACTTATTATGTTTATTGTGTATTTATTTGATTTTATTTTTCATTTAATGTTTTTTCCACACATAGACACCACAGTCAAACAGTGAAAAATAATTCTGCACCTCCAAGTGTCCAGGCTGTCAGGGGCCAGGAATTGAACCACCAACCTTCTGATTGGTGGAGAACCGCTCTACCTCTTGAGCAACAGCCGCCCCCACTAGAGCATCTATTGCAGCTACTAGAAACTGCCGGACAGGAGAACTGCACAGAACTACAAAAAGGCTTTCTCGAGGACCAGTGGAACCTCTTCAAGTACCACTGAAACCTCCTAAAGGACCAGTGGAACCTCCTAAAGGACCAGTGGAACCTCCTAAAGGACCAGTGGAACCTCCTAAAGGATCTGCCCTGTATGGACACATTTACAGTCACTTAGTTTTTACACTCATTTGTTTTACATTTCATCACTAATGTAATTTGGGTGAACTGGCCTGTTCAGCAGTTCTTAAAGCAGGACCAAATGCTCCCTGAAAGGTTCTCCTACTTCATCACTGTGAACAACCACTTTCAGACTTTACTTTCTTGTGGTTTCTCTGTAACAGCTCATCTATTGTGTTATATAAGTGAAATTCTTGTGGTGTGAGGAACTAATTGTGCAGACACATGAAAGTTTGTTTTCTCAGTAAAAAAGGAGCGAAGAGTTGCAGAAAGTTGCATCATTCATTCTGTCACATCTCTGGCAGGAGGAGTTTTTGTCTACAACTGCTGTTCAGACTGAATGTCATCAACTCCCTCCCCCTGCTGGACATATGGCTGAACTACAGAAGTAACACTTAAAACAATGAATAGTCCAGTACATCTGTTACTGCTGAAACCACAATGAACCACGTTAACACACAGACAGAGACAGAGACAGAGACAGACAGACAGAAGGAGACAGGCAAACATTGTTCATACCCACACCGAGCAGAACAACAGTGACATACAGAGAATAAAACACACACAGTTGTAAAGCATCTCTAAACAGAACTGATTTCAGTCTGATCAACCTGAGACACATGAAGTGACTCAGAGTAAACAGAGTCTTAGAGACTCTAACAACTTTTCTTTTATTGGTTATGATATTTTTAATAAACTAGTGACCTTTGACCCATATGAAGTTGGGTGACATGTCAGTGATGTGTGTGACTGGAGGAAAACCTGAATAAATGAGGTAAAGGTTTGTTGTTGCACTTCAGTTGTGATATGATATGTGATATTTATTGATTCTCACGGGTTCGTTGGAAAAACTTGGACAATGATGGCTCAGTCGAAACTTCAGTTGGACAACAACAACAAAAAATATTTACAGGAAATTTACAATCTACGCAGCTACAATACCAACAGGCCATGAACTCCAACTCCAACACCAAACTCCACACTGACAGAGCAGAAATGCTCTATTTAAATACCCCTTCTAGCCCCTCCCCCGGGCCGACCAACATTAATTAAGGGGGGAGTTTGGCGTTACTGGCCTAATCAAATCCAGGAAATTAACACACACTGTTAATAAAACAACAGTACTGAAATGTCCCACCTATGGCTCTTAATTTATCAACCCAACATAGTCAAATACATAAAATAACCCAACAACCAACAAAATGCGTTAGTCCAGGTCACCTGGTTGCCAAGTGCGCGCCACCATGCGCTATCTAAACACTGAGCCGGAAGCGCCCCGGTTTGGCCCGTGAACCGGAGGCGGACCAGCAGCAACATCAGACAGGTAAGCGTCTTGTGTGTGTGTGTGTGTGTGTGTGTGTGTAAAACCGCGTAGGCGCCGAGCAAACGCGGTCCCGCGGGGAAACAATGAGAGCGCGCCGCGCGCTCCCGCCGCAGACTCTCCTGGGTGAGGGAGAGAGGCTCGCGGAGACGGAGAAGGACGAGGCGGTCCTTAGCACTCCGTCACATTGATCCTGGTGACGTTGTACACTCCAAGTTTATGACAGACTGAAAACTTCAGACTTCACTCATCAGTTGCATTTCTGTTCTGTCATCTTTCTGACTCATTTACAACTATGATAAAATACATTTAGTAACAGAAAAACGTAAGACTACAAACTGACCTGTCTATTCCATCACAGATCTTTAATGTAACTGCCCACATTAAATAAATCTTCATTTTCAATCAAAAGAAAATATGCAACACGCTCAGCTTTATTAGTACAGCAGCTTTCAACCAGACTAATTAAACAATCCACAACATCATGAAGAGAGGCATACAAACAGGACGTAAAGAGGAAATTGTGACGTTCAGATAGTGACGTTATATCTCCACCAGAGGGCGGCATGACATCACACCTCCTCATCAGCTGATAAATGTCTGATTATAAATATTCAGATAGTTCAGAAGTCAGTTTTATTTTCAGTGAGGGGGGAAAGTGCGGGAGCAGGATGACATGAAAGGCAATAAACAATTAAATAAAATCACTAATCACAAAAAAGAAGACATGAAAATTTTGGGATCAGAAAAAAATTAGTCTGAGGTTTGTGATTTTCCATTGAACCACAAAAAGGCTTGAAATGACAAGTAAACAGATGGGTAATACAAAAATACACATCTCGTAACTATTCATCATCTACGTCATTCAACTATTTCATAATAAACAGACTGATACTTATGTGAGGAGGAATTTACGTGTTGCAGGACACAAACACCTTTCCTCAAAAGTGTAAACACTGAAAACCTGAAGAGGTTTCATGTTCTGCCTTAAAATAAAACCAGGGAACATGTTTGATCATGTTTGAAGTTTGAAGTATATAAATAAATCAATATACAGATAATGAATGTGAATCCTGACATGAACACAGAGCATCAGAGAACAGCTGTAATATTTGTGTGTTTGATGAAGTGAACAATAAGAATAACAGCGCTAAGAGAACAAGTAGCATCAGTCACAACCAGCACAGTTTATTATAAAGACAGAAGAGAGCGGACGGAGCAGTTGCAACTGAGGAGGAGAACCTGGACCCGTATGCTTGTTTTAATTATTTATTGTTATTAATTCTTTAAAATCTCTTTGTACCCATAATGCACTGTGTCATAATTTTGGCACCTTCAGGCAGTTCTATTATTCTGACCTCAGAGAAGTGTGAGTTCACACTGAGGCACCCAGCCAGAGCAGGAAACAGTCAATACACACTTCCTCTTCCCGCATCAAATGTTTAACCAAAAACATACATACTTTTATTTTTTTATAGAACAGAAGTAGATGTGCTTTTATTTTCAGAACAGACACAGCCACGATGACATTTCACATTTACATTTATTTCACTGCTGCAGACGTGACATAATAAATGTCAGCAATTATTAATGAATACGAACATATTGTAGGTTAACAGATTGTGACCACTTATTAACAAATGCAGAAGTGATGATTTGCACTCTTTATTAATGGCTTATGAACATTTAGAACTTACGAAATATGTATTTAATAATGACTTACCAATTTATTTCAAACCACTTTAAATAGAAATGATAAAAACAACCTTTAACAACTTTTAACTAATATTTATTTAAAATATGAATCAATAATTTATTAAACATGAATTCATGTACTTGTTGGAACCCTGAGTAAAAGGTTCCTTATTAGAAAGAACAGTTGTAGATTTTAAATTGAGTTTCACTTTTATCATTTCAAATGTTGACTTTTCATCCTCTCATGAAAGAGTTAATAATATTTCTTAATATTAATGTAGTGTTGGGGTCCAGTCCGTCCTGCCATCAGTGGACTTCCTGAGCTTTCGTCCAGCTAAAAGGTGCTGTTGCTAAGTGATGATGGTGCAGCTCTGGAAGCGTCTCCTCCCCGCCGGCCGCCCGTCCTGCAGCCAACATTAAAACCAAACGCACCCGAGGGCTCTCCAAACACTTTGAGCAGCGTTTCCTGCTCCTGTGTCCAGACACCGAGGGGGACCTTTAGTCAGCTTTCAGCTGAGAACACTGTCCTCCTCGTGTCGACCTGCTCTGACAGAGTGGCACTTCAATCGCAGCTTTGTTTCCACTGAGTCAGGAGGAAGAAAACTGACCTGGTGTCTGTTTAACACTGCTGGCAGTGAGCAGACATCATGTGGGGTTTTTATCCACAGAGGACGACTTCCAGGCTTCCAGTCAAAGAGTGTAAACTAAGAGTCCACAGTGAGACGACACAAACAGCCTGTTTAGACATCCAACTGCCTCCAGCTCTTTGTTTCTACATGACAAACTGTGACTTTATGCTTTTATGTTCCTGTCTGACTCACTGACGCTGCTTCTCTGTTGGTTTTTCACTTGTTGGATCAAATACAACCCTCAACATAAAGAAGGTGTCAGGACTGTGAACCAGCAGAGTCTTTAGGCTCTTTCATAAAAGAAAACTCATTTTACTCATTATTAAAACATGTCCACTCAGCATCTCTTGGGATCAGTAGTCTGAAGGTGTCAAAATGGAGAATGAAATCAGGATCTGATCAAACAAGAAAATTATGAACCTAATCAGATATTTAATGTCAATCTTTGTTTCCTGACAGATTGTGGTAGTTGGTTAATCCTGTAAAGCACCTTGTGATCTTTGTTTTTAAAAAGCACCTTTCTTATAAAGTGTATCACATATAAGTATATCTGACAATGTAGAAGGGTTTCCCAACTAAGCTGCTCTTGTGGCTGCTTCAACCACCCAGCCACGAGGAAGTACCATCAAAGAGGCACTTCGCTAGTAGCTGCAATATCCGCATGTAGTGAAGCATCATAGATGTTTACCTCACTTATTATCTTCTGTAGCAACAGCAGACTTAATGATTTATTTAGTATTTTCAAATAAAAATAACTGCAAACATTAAAGACACATTCACAGCAGTTTGTTCAGACTCAGTGAAATACAGAGGAATCTGTGGACAAAGTTCAGGAGCAAAAAAACATGAACAGACATGAACCCTGTCATGTTACTAAAATCATATCTCTATAGAAATAAAATAATATGTGAATAAAATGAAGCTGATGGCAGTGGTAAGAGGGAAGAGTACAAAAGTTGAAAAGGAGTTTATGGTTTGAATATTTGAAACAGGATCGAAGAATTATCCATTCACTCAGTTGGAACTCAAACTGGAAACTGGAAAACAAAAAGACAGAAAAATAGGTCAGAATGTCATCTTTTTCGGTTCTCATCTTGAAACAAACACAGAAAAACAGCCTTTTTCAATTTTTATGTTCTTTTTTGTGCTGTGTTTCTCACAGAGTTACAGAAGAAGTTTGTAAAAAGTTTGTAGAACAAGTTTGTGATGACTCTGTACTGCATCTGCTCCGGCACGCCACACTGTGGCACATGTGGGCATTTAGGGGAGGAAAAACTACCACTAAAAACACAAATCACCTGCATCCTATTGTATAAAGAGCTGTTCTTCCAACTAAATGCTGTTTGATCAAACCCATGTACAATTCTACAATTTCATTTAGCAGACGCTTTTATCCAAAGCGATGTACATTCACATGCCGTCGGGGGCAATTTGGGGTTCAGTACCTTGCCCAAGGACACTTCGACACATAGACTGCAGGGGCCAGGGATCGAACAACCGCTCTACCTCCTGAGCTGCAGCCGCCCCCGTATATATACATTTTGTTTCGTTAATAATAACCTACGTACAATAGCAAATGCTGCACTAAAGTCAAGCTATATAGTTCCAACCATCATTTTCTTGTCAATACGAGAAATCTGTCATTGCTGTGCACATAGAGCGATCTGCTTTGCAGATCTGTTTCGTAGAGAGGGGGTTAGGTGAGGTTAACACTCTCTCTGCATTTAAAGCATTTTTACTAAAATTCAGTCAGACAGACCGATTTAGGGATCTTTGCAACCATTTCAATATGAAGTGCAGGTAGTTCTGGTAGAGCTGAGAAGATGAAAAGACATAGGAGTAGTGAGTATTTGACTGTTTTCAGTGGAAAGTCCTGTTTAAATGAGAGAATGGAGTCATTTCAAGGTCGGGCTTTGTCTCAGAGAGGAGGTGTTGATAAGCTGCTGTAATCACAGACAGACGTTATCGATGACCTCCTGACCTCTGACTGATCAGCCTCCTCCTTCACATTAACTGTCTTTTCTGCTGATGTGAATCTGAGTCTCATTATTGCTCCCCACACTCAGCTCATTATGTTGTCATTGTGGTGTCATCCAATCAGAGGCTGATCTGCTCTCTGAGTGTTTGGCTGTATAATGAAGATGACAGGAACAGTTACAGATTACAGCTTCTTTACACTTCATCATTAGACAGTAAATCTGAAGCAACACACAGCTGGACTTTAGTCACAACAGTTAAAACTCATTAATGATGTTGTTAATTAACTGACCTACAAATTAACAGACCTGCAAATTTCCCCACTGTGGGATGAACAAAGGGTTTATCTTATCTTAGGTTTATCTTACCTAGTGCTCTTAGATCGAGGGTCATTTCACAGTTAGTTTAATGTTGAAGCTTGTTGCAGCAGTTTGGACTAATGACCTCATTCTTTATAATAATGTTTATTTATGTAACTTAGCAAAATTAATAATTAAAACAGTAAGAAAGAGAAAGAAAACATGAAGCAATAATAACAATGAGAATGGGAAAACAGTGTCTTCAGTCCAATGCACAGATTTATACACTGGTGAAACAAACCAACCACTCAACAAGTGCATGGCTGAACACAGGAGGGTCAACACCTCAGGTCCAGACTCAGCAGTCTACTGTCACCTCGAAGGACAGGGACACTCTTTTGACGACAATAATGTCCATATTTTGGACAGGGAGGACAGGTGGTTTCAAAGAGGAGTGAAAGAGGCAATCTATGTTAAAGTAGAGAAGCCATCACTGAACAGAGGAGGAGGACTCAGACATCACCTGTTTCCCACCTACAATACTCTCCTCTCATCTCTTCTTAGGAGACTGAACAGCCACCTGACCTCATGTGACAATGTTACAGTACCTGGGTTTTCGTGCCAGTCAGTCAGAACTGAAGAAGTTTCTCAGATGAGAAGTGAAAGAAGTGTTTTCAAGAAACCACAAACCAAGTCCATTTGCCTTTGATTCAGCCTTACTTGAATGCCATGACCTGGGTGACTGAGAACCTTCACAGGCATATGAACAACGATTTAAGAGAAGAGTTCACCAAGCAGCCCAATGTGCCTTAAAGGTTCAATGCCAAAATTAAAGTCGTGAGCAGCACTGAGCAGGTTTCAGGCTTCACAAAGGTGAACAAAGTCAGTCAGCTTGTTTAATTCTGTTTAAAGAAGGAGGGAGACCATTCACACATTTGTTTCATCATCACACAGCCTGCAGTGTTTCAGTGATTGCAAACTCAGTTCAGCCATTTGTCCCCCCTTCATCAGATTTGAACTAAACTCGTGCATGTTGAGAAGATGTTCAAGACGTCTCCGGGGAGTTTAATCAGGATTGCTCAAAGTCATCTTGAGTTCTGAACTAATATGTGATAGGTCACGCCCACTAATACCAACCAACGTGGCTCTTCAGATTTTGGTTAAAACTTGACCCCAGACCACGGACAATTCTGTCCACTGGGGTTTCAGGTACACGTTTTTGGTATTTGTGGTGCCCCCAATGGGTCGGGCTCAAAATACTTCAGTAGGTCTATTGCCAAGCACAGCCTGAAGATGTAACCAATTTATGATGACTGGATAAATGGTAAATGAGTTTCTCTCAGTTTCACATTGGTTCGTCCACAGCTGCATTCTGCACTTTGTACTGAAAATACTATGAGTGATGAGGAGTAAAAGTCTGATAAAAACTTTATATATGGCCCATAACAACAGCTGAAGACTCTGTTGTAGATGCCATGATACAAAGGATAAATAGCCAAAATGTCAATAAATGAAATTGTCTATAAAGATATGTGTTTTCTCGGGGGTGTCAGCGTTTGTCTGAGGACAGAACAAGGCCTGACCGGAATCAGTTTCGACTCTTTTGCACCTGTCTCGTCTCTCTTCATGCTGCAGAGCTGCAGAGCTGCGAGGCTTCTGACATCTGAGACTCAGTGATAAAGGCCAGAAAATGATCTCCCTGTAGGCCTCAAACACATCAAAGAGGAGCTGGAATCATATTAAACCCTGCCCACAGCTTCAGAAACACCAGAATCACCAGAAACTTGCCTTTTGTTTGACATTGAAATCAAATGAACGGCTGAAGTAACTCTCCAAAATAAGATTCGTTAGAGGACGAGCGGCAAGGGATAACGGCTGAAAACTGTCTGATGTGACTTGATTCATCAGCATCGAGATGCTACAAAGACTTGGGCTGAGTCGAGTCCCTGCTGACAATTTGTAAGCAGAGCTGATAAATGTCCCATGATGCACCATTATTTGTGACCACCACGCCGTCTTCACTGAGCCGCCGAGCTGCGACACAGAAACACATCCAGATTATAAAAACGCACTTGTTAAATCTGCAGAGGGATTAACGAGCTCAACCCACCAGGACGCTCAAAAGACGAGTCTACAGGATGCAAGAGAGGACAAAAAGACCGAGATCTCTGCTCTGAACACTAAAACCACTGTGTGACAGCGTGTGTGTTTGTGTGTGTGAGTGTCTGTGTGCGTACTACATCTACACATCTTTGTGAGAACCAGTTTGAGCCTGGTCCTCACTTTGCAACAAACCTTCAAAGGGCTGTTCAGGGCTTCAGACTTGGTTTTCTTAAGAGTTAGAATCAGGTTTAGGTCAGCAGATATTAGCATTACGTCAATGAGGATCCTCCCAAGTACAGAAGTACAAACGTGTGTGTGTTACTGTGAATAGTCCAGAAGCTGACTGCTGAATATTGTCATGAATGAGTTTCCAGCTGGAATGTGTACCGAAGTGTCTGACAGTCTGAACACTGTGACATGTGGGCGTGTCAGTTTTATATGTGTTTTGGTTTATATTGACTTTGGATTCAAAGCACATTTCTTTTAATGTTTGTTTTTGTATTCGTTGTTCTTTCTGATTCTTTTTGATTTGAACTCTACTGTATGACTGAAAGAATGGCTTAAAAACAGGACATTATATCTGGACTACAATGTGATGTGAATCTTTCAGTTATTCTTCTTCATCAGCTCACATTAAACTCAGAGATTCATGATTATTAGAGTGAGTTTATATCTTTTTATTTCGGTGTAATTACATAATGTATTCTTACATAAAGGCGGATCAGGTTCTGAGGCTCTGCTGAGGGAAATCAAAGCAGAGGAGATGCTGTATGAACTCCCCCCGAGACATTATGATTAGAAGAAGAGAAGCTGGTTTTTCGTACATTTCCTCCCATGAAACAAGTATTATCACACTCCTCCTCACAGATCATTAACTTCAGAGGTGAGCGAGTCTCTGTGGGACGCTGAGAGCAGCAAAATAACATGTGAGGAAGTAGCTTTCAACTCTAGTTTCACTCTAATTATTTACAAATGTGCAGCAGAGACAGATTTCTCCCAGCATGGACAGATCCTGATCCTGGATCTGGAATATTTATTCAACATCAAACATGAAAAGTGTCAGATTATTAATCCAGTGATGAGTTAAATTCAGTCTGTGGATTTCACGTGATGTCATGGATGAATCGAAGAGGAAACACCTGCACAACCAGTGAGACTCCCACTTTTCTTCTGCTTGTGCTTGTGATGAAAGAAAAAAAGCCAAAATCTACTCAAGCACCCATCATGACCCATATTGTTCAAAGTGTAACTAAACACTGACATCAAATTCTGCTGCTCAAGAATCTGAATACGAATGAATAACGTTTTATTTAAATATTAGAAAATTGTAGTGGTGGAGGTGGAGGTGAAGATGATGTAACAAAATACACTAAAAACAAGATGAAAGCATCACTGGAGGACGTGAAGTGAAGCCTTCACTGAGCTCCACATTAATTTAACTCATTTTAACTCTGGTGAAGCTCCAGGACCTGGTCTGTAACAGACCTTCATCAGGACGGAGACTAAAGCCAGGGGGCGCCAGAGAGTTTAAGGGGAGGCAAAGTTACTTCAGGAGATGAATTAGAGTCAAAACTGAGTCAAACCTGAACTCATGAAACATGTGTTGATCTCACTCTGTGTGACTGACACAGAGCCGTTTCTTGCTATATGCAGATTATGCGAATGCATAGGGCCCCCAAGCCGCCAGGGGGCCCCAAAGCTGCATGTTCAGCTTCATCTGAGGAGAATTAAAATGACCTGTATTTATCTGTAGCTATCTCATGTGTTTATTATATCACTTAAAAAATAAATGTCGGATATAAATAAAATGAACTGCAATGATAAACGGTGGCTGGTGTTTTTGTGGCATAATTACGTCATAATCATTGGACTGAACTGTCACTCAGTGAGCAGGTAATACGATGGGAATGATTGACAGCTGCCCATCATTCCCGTTAGTGAGCATATTAAACAAGGCAAACACCGTAATGGCATCTAAAAGAAATTATCCTGGTGGAGCAGAAAAATAGAAGAAGAAGAAAACGGAGGAAAAAAACGTACAAAGGATAAAGGTAAGTTTGCTTTAGTTTGTGATGTGGGTGGATGGAGGGAAGTTTTTTTATTTGTCCTGCTAGCTAGCTAAACTGGACTTATTAATTCAATTGAGCTCTTTTCTTTCTGCGTGTGTTTTCTGTCCTCTCTCACATCTAAAACTTTCTGTCTGTCTCTTTTCACAGAAGGTCAAAGTCTTTTCAAATGCGATCAATTAAAAAACTGAATATTTCCATATCGGGAATGGGCAAATGTCTATGAAATTATGTTGATTTAAGAAACTGAAAAGCAGTGTTGATAAGAGTGATTTATATTCAGTTTTGAAAATACTTTTTAATGAATCCCACATGAATTAGTCAATGGTCAGATAACATTTTTTCATTCAGTCGCTCTTCAGTGATTTGTCAGGCAGCATAAACTTAATCAATTTACGGCAGGAGTTTGGTACAGAGAGCGGCATGAATAAGGTTCATTGTTCTGCTCTGTGATGGATGTTAAACACACTAAATAAGACCATTAAAATTTCTCTGATGTTCACATTCTATTTCTGAAAGAAGCTGAAGTGGAAATTCTATCATTTGAAAAGAAAGCAGTAAAGATGTTTCTGCAGCAGCTTCTGTAACATGATGCCCTTCTTAAACTCTCTCATCTGATCTCAGTACAGTTACAGATTACAGGTCTTCATGGTTCCATGTGGTTCCAGATAACTGAGAATGAGCCACAACTTGAGTTTGGTCCACATGATATCTGGTCTAATCAGGTTGGAAAGGGACCCTTTGGATCATGTGTATTATGATTAAGTCTATATTGGAAAACCCTGCAAACCTACCACTACACAACTGTGGTTTGTCTGTTGGAGGGGCTTCCTGTCAGACCGCGTCCTAAAGAATGACCCCCATATGTGCTCCAGATTAAAATCACTCACCAGAGCAGGTAATGTTAGGTGTTTGTTGTCCCTATCAGTAGTTTCTTCAATGGTAAATTATTGTTATAGTGTCAGGTTTTTGGAACTAACATACTTTTGAATGATGACAGATATGTGAACAGTCTGAGCTGCCCGACTGTCTGCTGTCTGTTTATTCCTCTGAGCCGACACTTCCTGGTGTCTCGCAGTGATTGTATTGTAATAACAATAAAAATCTGTCAGGTCAGTTTGTGTTGGCAGCGACGCTGTTTCTGTTGCTTCAGCTGCTTCAGCTTTAACTATAACAAACTATTGTTCCTCAGCTTTTATCTGAAATTAGAGGACCAATATGGAGGTTGTTGCTGTTATGTACGGAAGAAACTTCACAGTTTACATATTGAAATATGATCGTCTTTGCTTAGAAGTGTTCCTGATTTACAGTCACATTAGACATCTCACCATATAGATTAAATTTAAATTTCATTTGGAGCAGCTGCTTACAACACAACACCTGGAATGAAGCTCTATTTCTTGCCACTTGTTTTATGTCTATAGCTATTCTGATTTATTATTGATTGCTTTATTTATAGGGTGAGTTATAACAAAGTAAAGCTTGTGAGCTAATTGAACGTAACCTTAAGTGTCAACCAGAAAGCATTGGGATCTGGTTTTGAAGACATTTCTCTCTGTGACTCTCTGCCACTGTGTGTCCACTGAATGAGACAGGGTGTGGTCAACTGAATGCAGTAGAAGTGTTGCAGTAACTTGAGGAACAAACGGTTGTTAGCAGGTTGTCAGCTTTGACTGGTGAAGAACCCGGGCAACAGTTGATGTACGTACAGTCTTTCCCATCTGAGCCACTGAAGCTTTTAAGATAAGATATTCCCTATTCCTTTAACTCCTTCAGAGTGGTTGTAGGAGTCTTGGTGGTCTCCCTCCCGAGTCTTCTTCTTGCCCGGTCACAGCTCGGCAGATTTAAAGTCCCATACTCCTTCCATTTCTTAATGATGGATTTAACTGAACTCCATGGGATGTCCAGAGAGTTGGAAATCTTTTTGTAGCCGTCTCCTGACTTATACTTTTCAATGATCTTTTCTCTGAGTTGCTTGGAGTGTTCATTTGTCTTCATTTGCAGTTGCAGCAGGACACTGATGAACCAGAGACTGGAGCTCCCAGACACAGCTGTTTTTATACTACAATCACTTGACACACATCAACTGCGCTCAGGTGATCTCCATTTCACTGATTGTGACACTGCTGGCATCAACTGGCTGGACCTCTGTTGAATCAGGTCAGTTACTTTAAAGGGGGTGAATATTTATGCAAACACTTATTTTACAATATATGTTTTAATCAACTGACATTAGTTTGATACTAAAGAGTTGTTTTTTGCAAAATTCTTGTCAAAAAAGCAAAATTATATTAGCTATGATTTGATGTATAAAAGCAACAAAAGGGTGAAACATCCAACGGGGGTGAATACTTTGTACATATATTTTTTAATATGTTTTACTAGTCAGTTGTTTTTCTGACATCAAACCTGAGGACAGATGAACATCATGTACCTGACGAGCTCTGTAAAGCCCACCAGCTGCTGTCCGTTGCTCTCTAACTGTCCATTCAAGTGTTTTTGTTGATGAAGACGATGACCTCCTGGATGTGATGAGCTGTTTCTCTGGGAACGCCCCCCATCGCGTTGACATCTGCATGCGTCCATATGTTTCTGTGTGTTAACCCCCTGCTGTTTGACTAATATTCCCATCCTCCCCCCTGCAGTGTCCGACGCCTAAGTGATTGTTTCCTCTGCAGCTGTGAAGCTTCCAGATTTCCCAATGGTCACATCATTGCTACTTCTGTCCTCACAATACTGTTCCAGTATTTCACACATACACAGACCCATATTTGACCATTTGATTTAATTTGATATAATTACTTTGTATCCACTTGGTTGGTCCAAGTTTCAGAAAATTGTATTGCAGTTTTAGTTCAAGTACTCCATCAGTAGCGGATATTTCCCACGTGGAAGATCAGTAAAGGATTATTTTATCTTAATAAGAACACACTGCACTTAGTGGTGAAGACGACGCATATTTACTCTGACAGCCTCAGTTCCCAGAATCATCTCATAAAATTACAAAACTACAACAGATTTTCTCATAATTACAAAGATTATTTTTGCTTTATAAGAATGGTCCCATAATGATGAGATACATAACATAGAATTGTCACTAATATGAATTATGATATAATTCTGAAAAATACTGTATACATTAAAAAAGCACAACTGTATCATAATTATAACATCATCCATAACACATAGTTTCAAGATAAAGAATGTTTGCAATCCAACATTCAGTGAAAAGAGAGAAACAGTCTAAAATTACTATCATATCTTTATCCCACAACACCCTGCTCACACTATGGATTATTACTCAGCAAACCTTCAGTTTTTGATCTTTTATTCTATATTTTCTTGTATAACAACTGATGGGAATCTTTAAGCAGACAGCGTTCAGTTGTTTGTGGAGAACTGAAAGTTGTTGAAAGAAGAAAGCCGCTCATTATCGTCTCTGTATGAACGAGTTAAATGGAAACACTTCTCATGTTGATGCTCGGTCGTCCTTCAGCTCCACATGAATCCAAATAGAGTCGGAGCTGATTAACAACAAATACTCCAACAGTGCAGCATGTCGCAGGAAATGAACGCCACCAGTGGCTCGTTCAGGCTGCTGAAGGGTGAATTACAGGTTGCCAGTGTGAGTGTGATGTTGGTGATTTTACCCAGCTGGATGCCTGCAGGACACTCTGACAGCCACTCATTACACTTTCAGATGGATGAAAGGGACTCTGGCTGTAATGTGCCTGCTGACACTCTTCTGTCTGTTTACTGTGAAACTAAAACACTTTGCTGTCTGGACTCTCTGATTGGTCTGTGAGTCTTCAGCTGATGATACTGAAGCAAGAAAGAGGCTCACAAAAGTTGAAGATAAAGGGTTTTTGACAGGGCCACTCAGTTCCCCAGTCAGAGTGACTTGACCCAGGACCCAAAGTTGAACCCAAATTATATTCATCAGGTCTGTTTGCATCCACAACATGTTCAGGTCCAATTATCTTTGGTCTATTTAGAACAGGTTCAGATCCCTTTGCGTTGGTCTGTAAAGACTTGGTTCAGAACCGGTTCTGAATGTCTTATGGTGACTTTTGTATTGGGTTTAATTATCCTTGGGTCTTCAGCTCTTTTGGATGTAGTCTATTCATGACCAGGTCTGACTTTTCTCAGGTCCCTTTTAGAGCGGGTATTCAAAACAGATCTGTTTTCCAGTCCATTTTTGATCTGGTCTAGTTGTCCTTGGATTTATCGGGTACATTGTTCATAATAAAGACATGAGCAGAGAAAATGTGGTGGGACAAGTATTGTGTCCTGTTTCTTTCCCTAGGTTTCATTTGAAGGATTATTTAAAGTCACATTCTTCAGACCAACAAGTGTCCACCCTGAGCCTGTATTTTTATTTTTTTTATTTTTACAAAATGTCCTTGTGAATGACAAATCCTCCTCCACCTGTAACTCTAAGGGAAGTTATTTTTCATTGATGTCTGTAGGATTGTAGTAACAATTTATCTTTCATAACTCACATATGTTGGAACTGTGCTTCATCTCTACTGTGAGTGTCATTTAAGTCCTCAGTGCTCTCTTTACAGAGACTAAACACATCATATGATTTTAGTGAGGCACTTACTGATTTCTGGATTGAGAACATTGGTGTGATTAGACCACCAATCATCAGTTTATGATCTGATGTGTCTGGGTTTCTCTGCAGAACATGAGAAATCATATCATATAAAAAGTAATTAAAGAATAAATAAGAATTCCAGCTGCCAGATCGTCCCTGTTTTCTAGTGCTTCGCCGTTTCAGCGTTTCCTTGTCTCCAGTGTTCCAGCGTTTCGTTGGCTTTGTCTCCCCTTTGCTCATCCCTGCCTGCTCCACCTGTGTGTCTCCTGCTGTCCTGCCTCAGCACCTGACCACCTACCAACCACTGAAGCTACTCCTTTGCAACTCCAGCAATTCCAGTGTTAGTCACCCTTTTGTTTTCTTTTATATCTCGGAGTTTCTTGATTTGATAAATCCCTTTTACCCCTTCACTATAACCCTTAAACGTCACACTTTTGTTCAAAACCAAAATGTTTGGGATAAGATTCAGAAATTGAAGTTTCAGAAACAGACTTCAGAAACAAAACTTTGAGAATTAAAAATTTGGAAAAAGAACACAGTAAGAATTCAGGAAAACATTTTAGAAATATCTTTGTGGATAGTTTCGTGGAAACGTATTCATATTTTACCAGTTTGTAAATTTAGAGCAAAGACCATATAAGAAAAGTTCATGATAATATCTGAGTGAAATAATATGCAACTGTCAGCAATCTGTTATAATTGACTCAATGTATTTCAGAACTTGTTAATAACAACAAAATACAAAATGAATCAAGAAACATCTAAACCTCCTCCCTGTCTTACTCCAAATTCAGAAATAAGAGTTTTGAAATGCAACTTTTGAAATAAGAATTGTGAAACTGTGTCAGATCCTAAGATCGGAAGTGAAAGCTGAAATCTACATAGAAGATGTGTTTGGTGTTAAAGGGGACAGAAAGTAGGAGCAGAGGCTAATGTCTGAGCTGTGTTTATTATCTGCAGGCTGACAGGACAACAGTCCACAGGAGACGAGGTTTTAACATTTGAAGATTATCCTTCATGTGTCTGGAGCTGCTGGAGGAAACTCGGCGTGATGCTGAAGTCCACAATGAGGATCAGACTGAGTCCTCGGTTCTCTAGAGTGACCGACAGTAAAATCGCCAATCCTCTGTACTCACTGCTCAACATTTATCTTAAACAGCCAAACACTCTCCCGTCCTTCCACTCGTCTTTGTGTTGTTGAGAAGCTGAAGCCTTTTAAATGTCACACAGCTGAGTGTCGACTGCTCGTTTATTTGTCTGTTTCAACCGAACCCTCTAACATGAACTCATGTGGAAAGCTGAATTTTATTTATTTGATAATGTCTGATTGTGCAACTTCACAAAGTTTACCTGCATCAGTTAAACCAATAACTTGTAAAACAAGAAGCAACTTTCTTTAAATTTGTCCTTCTTTCTTCAGATGAACTAATATCATGACATCATTATCCTCGCCACTGTCGCATCAAGTGCTGCTCATGATGGGAACTGTTGGGTCTCTATAAGTAATATTATAAAGAGTTTGGTCTAGACCTGCTCTGTAAAGTGCCTTGAGATGACTTTTGTTGTGATTTGGTGCCATACAAATAAAACTGAATTGAAATTGAATTGAATTACACAGTTGATTGATCCTGATTGGACAGAGCTGCAGATGTTTCCTAACAACAGATTAACACATTAATAAAGTTTTTAATGTTTTTACAGATTGTTTTAAAGGTTGAACCCGATTCAGTGAATCACTGGTTTGAAACAAGTTCAGGACTTGTGTTCAGACCGAAGGACTCATGAGGAGCTGCTGGGACTCAGAGTCAAGAAGATTAAGAAAATATTCAGCTCATCAAAAAAGATAAGATAAGATTAGATAGCTTTTATTGATCCCCTCAGGGGAAATTCACTTGTTACAGCAGCAGAACAGGCAAACTGAAGTACAGTATTTCAAAATAAATACAAATAAAGTGGCTCGGTTAAAAATAAAACAGCAATAACAAAAAAGTGGCAACAAAAAATAAAGTGGCATCAATAGAAACAACTAGAAAAAGTAGAAACAGTATTTATACTAAATGAGGTAAAGTATTTACACTATGTAGCCCGTTTTTTCCTTGTTAACTGACATCCAGAAATATTTGACACACTATATCCATATGAGAATGAAGATGCTATAAATGCTATTGCACAGAAATTGCTATGCTATTGCACAGACAGTGGGGATAAATTCTTACATATTGCACAGTGGAGCAGAAATGCAGTCATCAGTTACTTATAACGAGGTGTTAAAGATTCTGATTGCAGTGGGTATGAAAGACCTTAGGTAGCCTCCTTCTTGCAGGGTGGAAGTCTTAGTCTGTTACTAAAGGAGCTGCTTAAAGCTCCCACAGTCTCATGCAGGAGGTGAGAGGGGTTGTCCATGATAGATATCAGCTTGGCTAACATCCTCCTCTCACCCTCCTCCTCGATGGAGTCCAGAGAACTGTCCAGGACAGAACCAGCCATACTGACCAGTTTGTTCAGTCTCTTCCTGTCCCTCTCTGTGCTCCCCCCTCCCCAGCAGACCACTGCATAAAAGATTGCAGATGCTACCACAGTGTCGTGAAAAGTCCTTAGCAGAGTCCTGCGTACTCCAAAGGACCCCAGCCTCCTCAGCAGGTGCAGACGGCTTTGGCCCTTTTTGTATAATGTGTCAGTGTTGTGTGACCAGTCCAGCCTATTGCTGAGGTGAACATCCAGGTATTTGTAGGTCTCTATTCGGCATTTTGACACATATCGGCATCTGCCTTTTTTAAAATCCAACAGCCGATAAGAGATCAATTTAAAACTGGGTTATTTTGGCTCTGATGCAGCCGTGCCTCTCTGCAGTCACTACTGTGTCTCCAGCATTGTCCCACCCACAGCACCGTCTGATTGGTTACGCACTGAGCCATGGCACGGGTAACAGCCAATCAGCAGTGAAAGCTGCTCACGCACAGTGCTCACACACGGTGGAGAGGAGAAAAAGTTTTACGAGTGAAGAAGCTCTGGTGAGCAGATATATGTTTCGAAGGTAAGTTAAGGCAGCAGACTCTCTTAAAATTGTAATAAACATCACAGTCCTCTACAACTCACAACTACTAGTAACTTTACTGTGAGCCCAATAACGTTCTTGAAACATAAGCGGCAGCTCTGTCGTCCCTCCAGACCTGTCTGTAAATCACTTAAAACAAGATCGCTGATAATATTGATATGTAAATAGTCCGTGATAGTAGAAGTATGTGTGTGTGAGTGAGAGAGTAAAAACCTAATGAACTCAATTCAGTCCAGTTTTATTGCAGGGAAGCATATTGAGGTGAAGGCTGATTAGCTTTTAGCTAACGTTAGCCCACCGGTCCGCTACGTTAAGATACTGTAGGCCAGGGGTGCCTGCACATTTACACTATTGTCTAAGATAAAAAAAAAACTTTAACATGTTGCGAATCTGAAAAGCTGTTTAATAAACATATGCTTAAAGTCATTTAAACAAAGTGTTGGAGTTTGCGTTATTCAAAATTTTGACGCCAATATTTTGACTTCTACGGCAAATGAATATCAGCTCCAAATATCGGTTACCGGCCTCCTCGACTACTAACAATCGATATTGGTATCGGCCCTGAAAAAACCATATTGGTCGATCTCTAGTCTCTACCCTCTCGATGTCTAATCCCTGGATGTTCACCGGTGCAGAAAAAGATTTAGTTAATAAAATTACAGAGAAAGACCATCTCTCAGTACTTTATTGGACTTGGAAGTTGCTGCATCCACAGATCTCAACAATGAAACTTGTAAGAACAATGAACTATGGAAATAAGATCCAAGTTAGGAAACAGAAACATGTCTTTAAAAATATAACTTCACTCACCATGTTTTACTGACAGGAAATGAGTTCCCTTGTAAATTTACTTTGAATGAAGTTAGAGGTTTTTCTTTCTCGTGTATTTGGTCTGACAGCTCTCTCTACTCCTTACCTTTTCTTCTACAATCCAACTCACATCTCCTTTTTTTGGATCATGGCGTCTCCAGATGATGGAGGAGGAAGTGGTGAAAGCCCAATAAATACATTTCCACTTTTAAAAGTGTTCAGATGAAAGAGGAGTTTCAGAGCCAGGTAGCAATTAAAGCAAGGATGGACTGTGTGAAGTGTAAAGCTCCACGTGTGTCAGTTTAGTTTAATTAAGTTTTCCAAACCTGGAAACGGTTTGAGAGCAGCCTGCTCACACGTGTGGGGAAGTGAGCAGGAATGAGCCTCACAGCAGGTTTTGATTTGGTGGTTAAAGTGCTGATCGGCCACCCTCAGCGTGGAGACATGAGCTGGAGCTGCTGGCCTCTGTCCTGATACACATTTACACTGATAAAACCAAAATGATGCTTGATTTCACTAGCTCTCTCTTCTGTCAATGGAAGGCTCACACTAAATCTGCATGTAATGTCATTAATGAAAAGAAGTTGACTAAACTGTAATTAGATCCTCTCACTGACAAATAAAGAGGAGACAAACTGACAGATTGTCTTTTCAGTTGATCCATGACTTGTTCTTGTGGACTGTTTGTATGCAATAATATTTTTACCCAGTGGTGAAATAAAAGAGCTAATTTGCTTCAGATTCCACTTCAACCAGAACTGTTTAGGATCCAGATGTTATCTGAATCTCAAAGTTCAACAAGATTGGAAAATGCTATTTGGTCTCAACTAATGAGCAAAACTAACAGCCCATTCAGACAGAAGCATCACTGGAGGACGTGAAGTGAAGCCTTCACTGAGCTCCACACTAATTTAACTCATTTTAACTCTGGTGAAGCTCCAGGACCTGGTCTGTAACAGACCTTCATCAGGACAGAGACTAAAGCCAGGGGGCGCCAGAGAGTTTAAGGGGAGGCAAAGTTACTTCAGGAGATGAATTAGAGTCAAAACTGAGTCAAACCTGAACTCATGAAACATGTGTTGATCTCACTCTGTGTGACTGACACAGAGTGAGGATTTTAGTATCTGTGAGGTCCATCCAGAACAAACCTCCATGAATCTACAATGAAGAGAAAAAAGATGCTGCAGAACTGAAAATTCTCTTGTTTTTAGCTTTTCTTCAGTATCATGGTGATTCAGTGAGAGTTGACTGTACATCCATGACACACTGCTAACATGAGATAACAGGAGCTGCTAACATCAGACTGAACATCAGACACAAACAATCAGAACGGAGCTGAAGAAAAGATGAAACCTCAATGACAACTAGATGAACATTTTGAGTCCAGCTGCATCCATCTGAACAAGACCTGAGGCGTGTTTCTGTCTATTTTTGTTTTGTTTATTGAATGGATGGATGTAGCTACTGACCATGCAGCAAGCTGATGCCAACATTCTTAATCCTGCCTACAAAGCTCTGATTGGTCAACAGCTTGAGAAGCACAACCACAGAATTGTTTCCTGAAGCAGAGACACCCTCTGCTGGAAAATGTTGCCTTTTTGTGCTGTGATCAATGTAAATAAAGAACCCGGAGGTAATTAGATGAACAGTATCAGTGTTCGACAAAAAAACGATAACTCATAATTAATTTCACATGTTAACAGAGAGAATGCTTCCAGTGTTCATTAACTTTTCTCATTTGGATTCATGTAAAATCTCATGTTCTGATTTAAGTTGGCTCCAGTTTATATGACGCAGGACAGTGAAATCTTCCTTCAATTTCCCTGTTTTTACCATTTTTGCACAATGCTGCTTCCAGTCAATCCCACAATTCTGTGCAACACACAGGTCAGCTAGTCTGTGTGCTTCAGAACGAACAACGTATGTAAACATTGCCAAGTTACCATTGGTCAGTGTTCAGTTTTGTGGAAAATGATATATGAAAATGGGTTATTTCAGTTTAACATTTAATTGTTGTTCATCACAGACAGAACAAAAGATCTGTGTTTTAACATGAGCATCAGCACCAGGTCACTAACGTGTTACCTACCATCAGAGCTCCTCACACACACTCATGAAGTTAAATCCATGTGTTCAGTGAAGTTTATTTCAAGAAGAAATCATTAAAATTAGATCATGATTGCTGTCTTAAAATGATCAGTTGAATGAAACCTTTGTTCTTTACAGTATCTTTTTTAACAGAATGAAACGAATCACTACATTAAATTTAGACAAATAAATCTCGAAATGCAGTGAATAACGTCACCTGATTGGGAGCTTTTAGGATGCGAGGAATGATGATTATAAAATTCAGATGTGTATGTGATGGACAGAAGATGGTTATATTCAAAGCACTGTCATACTCTCATCATCTTTCATACAGAAAATTCAGGGACGAGCTAAACTGCATAAATTCAAATATCTCAACATTTGTATTGTTAGAAAAACGCTGAACATGAAAAATGCTGTAATCTCACCCTGTTGGCAGATTTTAGGAGTAAGTGGAACAGAATGAATGGCTCGTCAATTGCAGTTTATGACAGACAGTCTGGCATGAAAACACTACATTCAAATTTATTTCTATCATCTATAACAACATAATGTGTCATATTATAAACACAATAAAACCTTCCACAGTTTTCATCAACAGTCCAACAGAACTTCATTTTAAATTTTAACAGACAATTCAAAACAAATGTGTCGACTGAATTTTGGGGAAATATGTCTGAAATAAAGCTGCAGATATGAAAAAATGTGAATGAAGAATACAGATTTGTGTTGTATGTTAAGTTTGTCCTGTAGGTGGAGCTCTCCTCCTCCTCTCTGTTGAAACAGTAAACTGTCTGTCTGTCCTCCATCACGTCCTCTCTGCCTGTCTCTGGTTTCTTCTTCTTCTCCTCATTGTCTCTCTGCAGCTTTTTGTTTTTCTGCTCATTACATCTGTGCAGAAGCTCACTGGTGCCAAAAAAACTGAAGAATCATAAGTAATGATGAAAATTTAATTCAAATTCAGGACGTGTTAACTCAAAGTTTTTAACTTTTCATGTCATAAGTGACACCTGAAATTACGCTGAAAAACTCATTGATTTAAATAGACTTCTGACTTCAGCCAGAATTTTAACATTTTAATTAAAATCAAAAACTGTCTCATAAGTCTGACTTATTAAGTAAAAGTGACAAGTCAACATTATGAAGTACAAGTTACAGCTTTGACTGTCTTAGAGAAAGCTATGATATGATACATCAGAATGATATAATTATGAGTGGGTCAAATCAAAGTCTAAGATTATTTTGAAGCACTTCGATTTGATAACAATAGTAGCGATACAGACAAAAAACATTAGAGAGAGAACTAAAACATGTAACAAAACCCACCAGGACCACAGTAAAATTACTTTAAAATGAAGATACTAAGTCAACCGTACAATGTAGTCAGTCAAAAATATGTATATATTAAGTAAAGAGATGGCTTTCCAAGTAATATGCATGAGATTCTATTTGACAATCATAATAGCCATCCGTCCATCCAGTCATCCATTCATCTCATTTCGGCTGTTTGTATCCACCATCTCATTCTCACGACAATGGGTGAGGGTTGGAACATCAGTTGAGAGCTTCGCCCTCTGAACTACGACGGTCTGGTACAACACCAGCATTAATGCTGATGCAGCACCGGCCTGTTGATCTCATCATGCTCCATTTTACCGTCACTGGTGAACAAGCGTTACTCGTTCTGAACCCAGAGGGAACAATCCTCTGATTTCCAGGAGAGAACCACAGAGGTGCACACTCTCATGTCAAACCTTGTAAAACTCACATTTTTACATAAAATGTCATAAATAAAAGAAGCATTTGCCATTTGACCTATTTCTGAATAATGATTTATTACATATATTATTTTGATCTTAAATTTTTTTAAATTTTTATCATTACAACTTTTCATCAGTTACAGTATGTTTCTTTGCCTGGCAGATTTGGTCTTCCATACTCTCTTATGCTGCTGGTATGTCATGCAGTTTTTGGTTGGCCACCGTCTCTCTCTGCATACCAACATGGGCGAGCGACAGAGCAAGCAAGCGAGAGAGAGAGAGATACAGAGAGAGAGAGAGAGACTATGGGGGTGGATGGTGTTTGAGGGGCACTCTCTTTTCATTCCCAGCGTCCTCTGGGGGACAGAGCGAGCCAACAAACCCTCCTCCCTCCCTGGAACACCTAATCCCTGAATCGAGTCCAACTACCACAGTCTCCTCGCTCAGCTGCCTCTGAGCAGCCGCCGGGGACAAGTCAGGCTGCAAAGCATGTCCTGATGTCAGCGGCAGATCGACCGCAGAGCTCAGAGTCGCAGTAACGTAACCAGCAACGTGTTTTTATTCCAACAACCAGCAACATGTTTTAACTTGAATGTTTCAGGGCAGAAAACTACTGCAGCAGCGTTTCAGTGTTGGTTTCGATGGGTTCAATTCAATGGGTGGAGGGTGAGACAAAGTTCTTTCATCTAGGTTGGTGACAACTACAGCAGCCACATGGACTCCATGTTTTCCTTTGAGGAAAAACAGTTAAATCTCAAGCAGGTATCAACCAGCAGCCAATCAATCAATTTAAATCCCTGCTATGAAAAACACATTTCATTATCTATGATCTGGAGAAGTTTTTTCACATTGTAAATATGACTCTGTACATATCTATTCAATTAAATTCAGTTCATTTTTTAAAATATATAGAACCAAATCATAACAGAAGTTATCTCAGGGCACATTTCATCTGGAGCAGGTCTAGACCGTGCTCTATTCAATATTATAATTTATATATACGTATTTATATACAATACTGTGCAAAAGTTTTAGACAGGTGTGAAAAAATGCTGTAAACTACGAATGCTTTCAAAAATGGAAGTGTTAATAGTTTATTTTCATCAATTAACAAAATGCAGTGAATGAACACAAGAGAAATCTAGATCAAATCAATATTTGGTATGACCACCCTTTGCTAAGACAGTTAAGATAGTTAAGCTAAGATAGTTCTTCATGACACTGGCTGTATGTTTGGGGTCGTTGTCCTGCTGCAGAATAAATTTGGGGCCAATCATACGCCTCCCTGATGGTATTGCATGATGTATAAGTATCTGCCTGTATTTCTCAGCATTGAGGACACCGTTAATCCTGACCAAATCTCCAACTCCATTTGCAGACATGCAGCCCCAAACTGCAACTCTTCCATGAAGACCACTTCTGGCCAGACTTCTCCGGGCAGTAGATGGGTGTACCTGGGTCCCTCTGGTTTCTGCCAGTTCTGAGCTGATGGCACTGCTGGACATCTTCCGATTTCGAAGGGAAATAAGCTTGATGTGTTTTTCATCTGCTGCACTAAGTTTCCTTGGCCGACCGCTGCGTCTACGATCCTCAATGTTGCCCCTTTCTTTGTGCTTCTTCAAAAGAGCTTGAACAGCACATCTTGAAGCCCCAGTCTGCTTTGAAACCTTTGTCTGGGAGAGACCTTGCTGAGGCAGTAGAACGACCTTGAGTCTTGTTGCTGTGCTCAGTCTTGTCATGGTGTATGACCTGTGACATGAAACTGTCTTCCACCTCACCTTAGTAGCAGAGTTTGTCTGTTTCTCACCCAGTTTTCAGCTTCCTACACAGCTGTTTCTGTTTCAGTTAATGACTGTGTTTCAACCTACATGTTAAATTGATGATCATTAGCACCTGTTTAGTATAATTGGTTGATCATACACCTGACTATAATCCTACAAAATCCCTGACTTTGGGACGAATAAAGGTTTATCTTAAGTGTACCTATAAGAATTGATGCTGGTTTGAAAGAAAAGGGTAGTAACAACAAATATTGATATGATTTAGATTTTTCTTTTGTTCACTCACTTATCATTTTGTAAATTGATGAAAATAAACAATTATTATTTATATTTTTGAAAGCATTCTTTGTTTATAGCATTTTTTCACACCTGCCTAAAACTTTTGCACAGTACTGTATATATATATATATATACACACTGGAATTAGCTATTTCAATCATGAACAAGCACTTGGTGACAGCAGTGAGTGGCTTATGATTTCATAAACAAATTTAACTATGACTGATGGGAAACTTGTAAGTGTCTGCATAGTGTAAGAGTCTGTTAAAAATTTTTGACTGGAAATGGAGAATGAGGAAAAGCAGAGGACCAACTATAGAACTCTGTGGAATGCCAAATGAAATATAATGAGAAACATGCTCACTGATACTTTTTTGTATATTTGAGACATGTATTTGTATGTTTTTCTCCCTTTCTTTGACTTTATTTGACTGTCTTATTTTATCTTATCTAAACTAATCTAATCTAATCTAATGACAGTGTTTGCCTTTTTTACTTGTGGTCCTGGATTTTACTCTTCAGAATGCCTTGAATTAATGGGTTTTTCATTGTGTGTGTTTTCTTGTAAGGTTTTCCCCTTTCAGATAATGTATATAGCCCATATATACATTTGTTGTATTTATGAATTTCTGTATATACACTTGTGCGCAAAATAAGAAATTACAAATTGCAAATAAGTCAGTTTGAGTATAAAAACCAGGACATGTTAGAGTTGTGAGTTCTGCAGTGCAGTATAGCACTTAAAATATACAAATGAATCTAATACCATCTAATCACCATCAGGTAAATCTCTCTGTATTCCACAGTATCTCAGAGTTTTTAAATCTGGTGTCTGCGATGACATTCCTGTGTTATCTCACCAGTAGTGATCCATTTTATGTCAGGCAGCAATGATTGGTTTGTCAGAGCTGAAGGGGGACGGAAGAGGATACAGTAGCTCGGAAAATGGTGGAGACTTACTGTCACTGCCAGAATGGGGAGACAATGCAGTTCCACAATGCATGTTTAAAGTCCAATGTTTTTACATTTATGCAGAAAATCAAGTCCGTAGTTACTATTACAGAAATGACAGTTTACAAAATAAATTAACAGCCCTCACTTGCAAATCCTGGACCTCCAGTGATTACATTTGATTCATTCCCATGTAGATGGGCGTGGTTACAGGTGCACTTCTGACCATGGCCAGCAGTGATCCAAGCTATCAAATGTACAGAGTGCAGACGAACACTGCTGTCACACTGATGAGAATGTGATTCATGTGATTCAACATCTGTTTTGACACATTAAAGCTGAAAAACTTCGGTGTCTTGATGTATTGATGTCATAAATCTCAGTTATGAGTTTAGTTTCTTGTTTTAACAAAATCACACTGCAGAAGCTGAATTATAAATCTGAAGTTTTAAGCCTGATGGAAGCTTTAGGTTTGGACTATAAAATGACACCATCACTGGCTCACAGAGCTGCAGATCTTTGACTCTATGAAGAGGCAGTGGTCCAGCAGGTACAGCTGTTCACTGGGTTTGCAGGACAGAGGTCAGAATTTAAAAAATAAATCAGTGATGTCTTCTGGAGTATAGTTCATACTAGTGTCCAAAATGAATGAAGAAATTTCAAAACAAATGGTTGGCTCAGACACATTTTTGATGAAGAAGTTCAAAATCTATTCAAACTTCACAAACAAACAGCAATAAGTTACAGATGTAGAGGGAAGTTCTGTTTTTCAGTCTGTCATTGCATTTACATCTTAACATCCAGAATTTACGTTTGAATTTCCCCTGAAGTTCATCTTTTGATAAAGTGTGTTTGAGAGCATGTTTCCTCAATATGATGTTTGGTTTCTTTATAAATTGGAATCTTCTTTAGATGAATTATGATTAGTAAGTAGTAATTAGTTAATTAGTAATTAATTCCAAAGAGGGAATTCACAGTGTATGGTATAACAATAAAACACATAGAATAAAGTACTGTATATACATGACAAAGGCCTTCTTGAACAGGCAGAACTTGCTCAGGTGTCCAAAGATGTTCTAAGTGCAAGACTTTTGGTCACATAATAACAGGTGGAAGATCATCACTGTGATGTGCAAAGCTTCAGAAATAGCTAAGTTTAGAATTTTTCTTGAGTTTAGAATTTTAAAAACAGTATTTAGTAAATTAGCTCTTATTTATTCAGGACTAACTAACCCTAACCCTGAGATCAAGAGAGACCTGAGCGGCATGAACAGACAGTATATCACCATAATCCAGTGTAGACAGTATCTTAGGCTGTATGATGGTGTTTCTGTTTCCCGTAGAAGA